>JAHWXV010033192.1:0-12471 GCA_024586415.1 Phrixothrix hirtus
CACAAGGTGAAAAGCCATCAAACTGTAATATGAACAATTCTAAGGCTTCTCACCAAAAGATTTTTAACCTAACTAAATAGGTAAAAATATAAAAGTTTGCTTTTCCAAACAGCGTAACACAGCACCAACAGACTAATGGTTTCGCCCTAGTGGGGCTCATCAGTGCTGGATGGGCTGGACACGCTGTTTGAAAATGCAAAACTTCCTTTTAAACACATAAACTGTGTAGTTGTCAATGACAAACTTTTATGTTTTAACCTATTTGGTTAGGTTAATAATCTTTTGATGAGAAGCCTTAGAATTGTTCATATTACAGTTTGATGGCTTTTCACCTTGTGTCGAATTAATTTTTAAAATTCATGCCATTATTAGGAAGAATCTTATTATTTATATCAAAATAACTCCTAAGAAAACAATAGATGGCTCTGCCATACTTTGTCATATATATATTAAAAAAGCGAAAACATTCGAAGAATAAGTAGTAAAATTTAGAAGAATCGTTTTTTAAAGAAAGGAAAACGAAAGTTTCAAAATGTGGCAGAAAGGCGGCGAAAATCTTGATGTTTGCACGGCTTTTCCTATAACGCAAGTGATTAATATTGGATGACTATATTTACAGATTAGGAATAAATGGATGAACTAAACAGCTGCAATTATTAAATAAGTGCTACTATTTTCCATTTTAGTTCTCAAGAAGAGGTATCTACTCATTTTTGAATTATACTACTATAAACCAAAACCTTCGTAAGAAATCAATCAATTACATTAATAAACTATTTTAAAATGTATGTCTTTAATTTGAAGGATATAGTCTGCAAATAGATTTTAATGATTCATACTAAAAAGATGTACCAAGTGATGAAATTATATTTAGATCTTTCAACCTCAAAACGCTTGATAACATAAAGCGAAAATAAAGTAGCATGATTATATAGTTTCCATATGGTAAACATATATAAAAGCATTTTATGTATGAAATTTTCGTTTCGAAAGAAACATGAACGAAAAAAATCTGTAGTTCTCATTTATCAGTTTTCAGCAATTTTATAAGAAGCCAGCTAACTTGAAAGATTTCATTTAATTTAAAAATTTAATTAACCCTCATCTTACCAGGCTCGGTGCAGTGCACCCCGCAAAAAATAGTTAATTAATTTTTTTTAATTGTCTTTTTGCGCTGAAGCTCCTTAGTAGCTCTAGATAATTATTCTTTGGCATTATTTACCTACAAGTACTTTAAAAATTTGTTCAGTTCTAAAAAGTATTCAAATTTTCAACATTGAAGTGTATTTGTACTCCAATTGGTAGTTCCCTTTTGACAGCTGTAACTTTGTAATGTGAAAATTTAGTAATTTTACGTTTTCTGCTAAAAAACAATAAACTATTTGAACGGAAAATACTTATACAAGGTGTTACAGAATAATGTGGAACTTGAGAGATGTAGAATACCAGAAATATGATGAAAAATTCTTTTTGAATATTTCAATTTTTCCTTAAAATACTCTAAACTTAATGCAGAATTCCTGTATATCATATGTTTGTGGTTATAAAAGAGAATTAATCATTACTAAAACATAAATGTAGTAAATAGTAAACAGAATGTTAAACTCATGTATTACATTTCTGTTTTTGATTGGGGTAGGTCAATAAAAATGATGTCAATACGCTTTGTTTTGTATGCTATTTTCCTAAATTTCTTCTTAGAAAAGATGTTCTTTTTACAAGAATGTAGTGATTCTAAGAATATCCTTTTGATCTATTTGCAATTATGTGTGTATGTATGTATTAGAATGCCCAAATTGAACAAAATCAGTTCTATCTTAACTGTATTTCCAAAACGTGTTTTTATTAATATTGAATTATGTAAAAGGATTTACCAGTGACAAGTTTGTATATTCGCAAAAATTATAAAATGTCTATTACTACTAAAAGTATCTTTAATACAATTTTAAAACTTGATCACATGTTTCAAAATTATATTGTACACTTTGGTTTTTATTTATCAATACTGCTGGTGCTATTAACAATAAAATAATTAATTTGTAACAGGATGCATAAGAATAAAATAAATATGAATTATAAAATTCCTAGACATATATAAATGTGAATTAACGTTAAACAACCCTTTAGGCTAAGTTGTAAAAATTAAATAAAATAATAGATTTGCTAAAAGCAAAGAACTAGTCATACCGAATACGTAACCATTTCAATAAATTGTAGATTTTAAAATAAACATGGACATTGACCAAATTTGCCACAAATACACACCTAACTTAAAATTTAATACTAGCCAAGTTAGTGAGTGATCCGTGAGAATCCAACTAACCGAAACCTGATTTACACTCATTGCTTGAAATTCAAAGTTCAAGCAGTCGTATTAGTCAAACCGATGCTAACAAAGTTATAAAAACCCAACACGGAAGGAAAATAGCATCTTTTCCTGATCTACGAGAACCGTCAGTTACAGTGCAAAAATACAGTAACAAAGTTCAAATACTAGAAGGCTAGGTGTAAGCTTCATTGTTACAAATTGAATTAGAGTAGGTGCAATCCACGGTGTCTGTTACACTCAAGACTTTGAGAGATTCATAAGTCCGCTCTAATTCATTAAATAATATTACACGATTCCACGAGTGAAATAATAAAAAGAGTAAAAATCTATCACATTGAGAAGACAAAGCAGCAAACATACAGGAAGGTTATTCTTCGATTTTAAATTAATTTTATCATATCCGTGAGTGAAATTTGGCTGCGAGAATTTAATAGACAGTCATGTTTCATATTTAACATAATAGAGACATTTAAGAAGATAGAGAAGACGCGAATTTTAAAATTCGATCACTAGGGAAAATACACAAAAATGTGTAATCTAATTTCTCACACAAAATGACGTATACACAGCACGTAGTCGGCAAGCTTTGTCAATTCAAAAACTGTCATCTATATACCTAGGTTTCATTCCTATTCGAAATCTTCAGCACAGAATACTTCCGTCAATACTAAAATCAACAAAGCTACAATCTTATAATCCAAAGCTTACCGAGTACCTACTACATATAGGTCATTTTGTATTTCGTCCAGTAATCGAATTTTTAAAATTCGCGCCTTTATTACAAGTGTTCTCTATCTTCTTGAATGTTTATATTATGTTAATTTCTAATTTTAGTCGACTAGATGGCACGAATATATTTAACAAAAATTGCATTTATTTTATTTGACTAAACAAAGGTACACAATATCTACGAATCTTTTAAAAATCATTTCATTCACAACCACGTAGAAACTGAAATACATTTCTTTAGATAGTCATTTCATCTTGTATAGTATTTAGAGTAGAGTAGCTGTAAACAAATATTTGTATACACATTGCATCAAAACGAGTATTGGTAAATTTTGTTTTCATTGATTTAACTCTTTCTATCTTTAATTCATTTATTGCATTTCGATTTTATTATGTTATGTTGACATTGCTATTTGTTCGAGACAATAAAGCTTGTAATTGACGAAATCCTAAGGGGTGTAAGATAAGCAACAACACTCGTTCTTAAAATTCACAAGCTACTATAATATTGAAGTTTGCGTGGTCGGTGACTTAAAAACGAACGACCTAATCGATATCAAATCAATTAACCCGTCGCGACCACGAAATAGCATATTGTAACAATGTGCATAAAATCGAGAAATGGGTATTAAATGATTTGAATTTCACAAGTTACTCTTATTTATAAAATAAATAGTGGTGTAAATTGTCATTATATTTTAAGTGAATTAATATTTATTTGATATAATTTCTAGGGTATCATCGTTAGAACTTTTTAAATGTTTTAAGTCAACCTTGAAGAACAATTCCCTTGATGAAGTACACATTACTTTGTAACATCCTGTAAAATTAAGTTTTTAAAATTGAAGAACATAACAAAAACGGTTGTCATGCAGTGCTGTCGCAGTCAAAAGGAATAACTCTAGTTTACATTTAGGAACACGATGTATGCATTAAATAGTATTACATCATAATTCTTGTAAAATTAGTTAACATTTCTTCAATATCTTCAATTTAAAATATAGCTTTTGTAGGATCCAATTCGAATATATAAATTGTCTCTATTCGATGCAAAATTTAGGGGCTAAAAAATTGTTGATATGACGTCATACAAGTTAACATTAAAATTAGCATAATTAAATCTTACCTAGAGAATTAGACAGCAGCGGTCTTTTATTTTGTAGTTGTACAAAATTGCAAAATTATAAACAGCATATGGGCTATCGATAGATAGGCCGATAATAAAAAAAAGGTTTGGTATATATACAAAATAAACTCAGTGCCTGTTAAAGTTCTAATGTTAGGAAACCCTTGCTTACCCTTGATATTAAACTAGTACCCAGTGTGCTACTGGGCATTATCTCATGCTCAAACTACCTGACTCCTTGGTCTATACATTTCTGCAGTGGAATTTGCTCATTATTCGTTACTCTTAAAATTTAATTCCTACTAAGAGGGTGGTAGACGGTTCTAATCCTCTCTTACATACTTTCTCACCGTGGTTGGTCGTGCCCGTTCGACGAGTTTTTTGACACATTTTTACAAGAAAATGTTATAGGATGTCAGTTGGGAAACTCAGTTGGTTTTGGAATGGAACCTTCACTTCTTATCCAACGACCAGGAAGAGACGTCTTTTGTCTGACGTGCTAGCTTTAGGAAGTGAACTGGAGAACTATCTTGTTGGAATTACATTGTTATCTGGATACATGGCACTGTTGAGAGAAAGCTCAAAGAAAAATGACTCAAACCATACTAAGCGTTGAAGCTCCACACGTGCTGGTTGTCGTCTCTCGAAGTCAGTCAAGTTCTCCCGAGCTATGGGCATTGTGGACGTTTACATTTACGTTGTTTTTAGAATGACTTGGTTTGTCCATAGGATCCTTTAATGAATGTACCGAATTTTGTTAATTACCTATTTGGAAATGTAACCTATTTTGAAAGTCTTGTCTTTCCAGTTGCTAGTTCAGTAAATGCGGCACAGTTAAAATTGCTCAAAATCCTATCACGCTCGAATGGTGTACTTCTGAATCTATAGAAGCTTATTTTATCGAAGTTTGTAGATCTAGATCAATATCAATAGTAGCAAGAATATTAGGCGCTTTTCCATTTTGTAAACGCCGCCTCAGCCGAATATTCTTGTTGACCATTTCAGGCGTCAAAAAACTGGTCTCGACTGAGTAGCTTGCTGAGAGTAACTCTTCCCATACAGTCACTTAGCAGCGAGATAATTTTAGCGGTACTTGCTCAACATCACCAACTTATTGAAACCTTCCCTGTTTAGAAATACCATAAAATTTAAATAAAAGATCCATATTTTGTCTTTTACTTATAAATGGGGATAAAATACAATAGTTTGGATGAGTTTTTTTCTTGGCGCCTATTTTTCCCAATAAATAAAAACATTTTACGTAAATAATTAATTTTATTTTGAAACTATGTCGGCATACTTCAGAACAGTGTTGTTATATCTTCAGCACAATTTTTAGATATTTACTTTTACGAACGAAATTTTCTTAGTTTCTGAGTTTGACAATATACATCGTCATTAACGGTGGCTACCCGGGCTATAAAGTCAATAACCAATAAATCATTTCTGTCCTAAAAGACGGTTGCCATTGGTTTTGTAGTTGACTCTTCGTTATTGAACTTTTAGAGTCTGGTTGGTGAACGAGCATGATGCTACTATATTGGCTGACGTTTACTCTCGTATTGCTTAAGCAACCCAAGTTTTATCGCCAATAACAATGTGTGCAGAATAAGCCTATTTTATTGAGGTAACGCTTCAAAAAACTCAAGGGCGCGCCCATACGCTTTTCTTTGTGTTCATCTATGAGCATGCGAGAAACCCACCTTGTACACCTTTAGATGATCTCTAACGCAAAATATGCGCGAATTGTTCACTGATATAATTAGTGTGGCACGTCGAGCTTGGTTTACAAATTCATCAATTGAATGCAGAAAATCATGCGTAATTATTGATTAGCGATCTATTCATAGTTCATTATAGACATTTTCTCTCGTCAAGCATTGCCTCCATAAATTTCTTTGATTTGACAACAAATAGGATATGATTTCACATTTATTACGTTTAGAAATCGTATTACAGATCTCACTTCATACGCATTTCAAATACTAACTGAATCAGGACAAACAATGATAGCGCAACACAACTCCGTATACAGAGAGCTGACAGGTGACTGAGTTTATTTAACCTTCAATAGCAACTATTCGAGTCGTTAACTTGGCATACAACACGAATAGGTACTAGTTTCTAGATGCACCTCGTACATACTAGTCAGGATCAATCAACATTTTAGTGGATATTGTTACTTCAGACGGTAAACGTTGGAAAATTGCTAATTTGTTAATTTTGTTGAAATGACTAGCACGACGCAAGATATTTTACTGCTAGGAGTAAAGTTGGTATTCCTACATTTTGATGTTCATCACACTTGAAAATTTCTGAATTCAGAACAATACGAGAATATGTCGCAAGCTCGTCTGGCGTTACACCCGACGACTATGCTGGTGTTCCGATAGCTTCTGGAAGGAGGGGGTCCGTGACCGATTTCACCAGCACGTCGACGATCTAAAAATCTGAAATTACGTACACAAAAAGGTTTCAAGTTTGGGTGGGGGCTGCTCCTTATTGGCCGTATAATGAATCGAACTGTCCTTCGAAACAGAGAAAAACGGTTGCGCGGCATATAAATGCGTTGTCCTTGACTTGCCTCTTGCCTAGGCCACAAATATCACTATGAATTAAGAGCGTGGCTAGAGGGGGCACTTTGACAAACACTTATCCCCTGAAATACAAAATAATCGCATTTAACTTATTCTAAATTTCAAATGAAAGTCCAATTGGGGAATAGCTATTTATCTACATCTAAAGAAATGGCTTATTTAGTATACACAAAAACACGAATAGGACACACAGTATTACAAGCAAACTTCTCCGGGTCTTGGATGCGGCCTAATTTAAGAGTTACGGGGAAGACTAACCAAACTACTATAAAATGAACTTAATATCTAAATATTATATTCACAGTAAATAAAGGTATGCATCAATAGTTCGTACAGGAATTATGTTCTGACAAGCTCCCCTTAAAATGGGAATGGTTTAATCTGGACTCTACAATATTCCGCAGCCGGGACTATGCATTACACCGGATTCCCGGCGATACTCGTTAACATACCCAATACGCATCACAGGGCTAATCACTTGCTCAAAAGCACCAAAATCGTCGGTCGTGAATCTTATACGTTCTATCTTTCGTAGTGAACTCACATGTCCTATAAAGCGGCGAACGGGGTGGAAAAAGGCAGGTAATACCCCTAAAATCCACTTCTTGGCTTCTTAGGGACCCGGATTCCGCTACATTTACTCCCGCGGAATTCTCGCACTCATCCGGAAACTTCAAAAGTCACTAATACACGACCGATTTCTATAACGCACGATTTCCGCGTGTTTTAATTCCACATCGCGTTGGTATCACGACGAGTAATTACAAATTATTCGCATTCGTATTTCACAAGAGTGAAATCGCTTACAACTGTCACTGTATTTTCTTAATTTATTCGCCACCGAAAAAAAAGTCTCCCGTTTTTTTGTTCCGACCGAGTCTATCTGTCCTCATAGTCCTAACAACCACGCATTTGCCGTAAACGTACGGCGGTAAATTTAAATATTGGCGCGGGACGCCAACAAATCCTGACAACTCTCACTTTATTTTTAATGATTGAAATGTTGTCTCTTCTATCAATTGATATTAAACCTTCGCGTTTCTTCATTTTTGCTTCTACAGGTCTTTCGCGCGCTGAGTCTTTGCATCGACTCCCCACTCCACCAAAATTTGCTTACACCGAGCTTTTACTTGAAAATCGAGCAACGTACTTCCCCCACAGTTCTTAGTTTTGCCTAATTTCGTTATAAAACCTTTACTCGTTTTACTTCAAGATAAAATGTCTTGATTCTTACCAAACTTGGTGAAAACACTTACATAAATGTCGCGGCAACATCACGGTAAATAATTCTTATGATTCGAAGTCGTGTCGAAGCTATGTAAATAGATTACCTAAGAATATCTTTAGAACGCAAAGTCAGTGAGATATTTAGATGCCATCGTTGCTAAATGCTTAAATCGTTAGCGTCTGCGAAACAAAATGTAATTCTATCAAGTTCTTGGAGTCGGAATTATCATAGCGTTTAGAGCCGAACTAAAACTAACTAAAAATAAAGGTACGATGTAGATTATCTATCCGGTCTGGAATCGGACCATGCTTCATTAATTGGGCATCACTGCCATAAATGTTTAAATAAAATGAAGTTTCGAAAAATGAACGTAAATTTCTTAAACAGGATATCTGAGATATAAAGAGCATTAGTTTAACAGCGGATACGTCTTGGTATTGTGTGAAAAAGTTTATAAATCATGGTCTTAGGAATTCTGAAACACAACAGGCACTTAGATTAGCACCTACAAGTGACTTTGCTAGTGCATTAGCTCGCGCACTGGAATTTGAAGCGGCCAAACAAGCATCGAAGGGCAATGCTTGCGTACGTACAGTTGAAAAAGTCAAAAATGATGTTGAGAGTCTAGAAGAGACGCTACTGAGAATACTTAACATGCAAAAGTCAACAAGACGTAAGCTTCGATCCAGGAAGCGCAGTAAACGGGGGATGTGCAGAAAAATTGTCAAAAATCTATAAGCAGCCCTGCTGATAATACAAGACACCAAGAAGTCACCATCCATGTGGCATTCTTGAAACATCAACCGGACAGTCTTTTCATTAATGGAACAATCGCAGGAAGGAACTGCCAAATGCTGCTGGATACAGGAGCAACGAAGACGATAGTAAAACCGAACGTTGTCGGGAATGGAAGATTACTGAAGTCACAGCTGCGATTACGTACAACTACAAGAAAGCACGCAGCCGTTCATGGTGAAGTTATTACAGATATTGAGATCGGTTGTAGGAAGTTAACGCAACGCGTACTAGTGGCTGATATTGAGGAACCTGTTATATTGAGTATGGATGTAATGTCTGAGTTTGGCTTCGCCTTAGACTTGAAGAACAACATCATACGAGTTGATGATGAAGAGATACCCATGAATCAACGGGACGGCCATGTAATATAAATAGTACTAGCAGAAGAAGTGACATTACCGCCAAGTAGCGAAACTATAGTTATGGGCCCACCGAATGGAGACTTCCGGGTAGGATGTGTAGAAATTTTAGAAACCAGCAACATAAATATTGGTAGTGGTATTCTAGCTGGAAGAGGATTGATCGTGGCCAAGGAAACAACACCTGTTCGCTTGATGAATGTCAATACCTTCCAGATGACTCTAAAGAAGGGCACTGAAATAGGATCATGCACACCTATCTCATCTGTGGTACGTTGTATAAAAGCCAGTAGAATGTTTTGCCCGTAAAAAACTTATCTAAACTGCATACCAAACTCGAATGCTTGGATAACGGGTTATCCCCTGAGCAAAAGGCTAAACCAAGTCAGTTGATTCAACGATATGCCGATATATTTGCCACGGATGATTGTTTGAGGGGAAGAACAACGCATAAAATAGATACCAGTGATGCCCAACCAATATGTCCACGACCAAGGAGGCTGCCTTTATCCAAACGTGAGGAAGGCGAACGAATAATCAAAGACATCGCCCGTGAAGGGATAATAGAGACATCCAGCAGTCCTTGGGCATCGCCAGTTGTACTGGTTAAAAAGAAAGGTGGTAGCACTCGATTCCACGTGGATTACCGTCGGTTAAATAATGTTACCAAAAAGGATAGCTATCCTCTACCCAGAATTGACGACACTTTAGACACGCTTTCTGGCTCCAAATCGTTTTCAACTTTAGATATAAATTTTTAAAAACTTGTTTTTCCGACTCAGGGGGCTCAAAATGTGTATTTCCACTAAAATTTGGACATGGAAAATTTTGGACGAAAACAATATTTCACTGTACTATATTTCATATAGGTAAGAGAAAGTAAAAATGAATTAAGAAGCTTCTTGGGATTATGCACTTACTATCGGCGATTTGTATGTGGATTTGCAGACATCGCAAAACCACTTACAGAATTTACTTAAGAAGACCAGCCATATTTATGGAGCAATAGATGCCAGGAGTCATTTGAAACGCTTAAACAAACATTTATAACAGCACCTATACTCAGTTACCCTAGAGTAGAGGGAAAATTTGTCATAGATACAGATGCTAGTCACGTCGGCATCGGTGCAGTGCTATCGCAAATTCAAGACGGAGAAGAACGAGTAATTGGGTATTTTAGTAAAGTATTGTCTAAACCTGAGAGGAACTATTATGTTACGCTCAAAGAATTGCTAGCGTGGATAAAGGCCGTTGAACATCTTTACAAAAACTTGTACGGACGAAATTTTTTATTGAGAACTGATCCCGCAGCATTGAAATTACTCTTGCAGTTTAAGAATCCAGAAGGTCAAATAGCAAGATGGATTGAATGGCTACAAGAATACGATTTTGAAGTTGAACATCGTGCCGGAAAATTCATAGAAATACTGATGCTTTATCAAGACGGCCTTGCACAGAAGATTGCAAGTATTGTACTCGGTTGGAGTCAAAATCTGAAGATCCTCTTGTTAACCGCACTACTGTAAATAACGATGATTGGAACCCAGATAATGTCAAACAAGATCAGGAAAATGACCCAAAACTTAAGGTGCTATTAAAATGGAAGAATGAAGGTCGAAGACCAGGTTAGAAGGACGTGGCCTCATTTAACCCCATTGTTAAAGCATATTGGTCCCAATAGGTCTCCTTGCAAGTTGAGGACGGCATTTCGAAAAGATCCCTGGAAAGTGATGATGGAAGTAAAACACAAATGCAGTTGCTGATTCCCAAGAACAGCGTATCGAAAATTCTACGATATCTGCATGATGGTCCATCAGGAGGGAATATGGGAGTAAAGAAAACTCTGGAAAATGTCCGTGAAAGATGTTATTGGATCAACTGCAAGGATGATGTTAAGGATTGGTGTCGAAAATGTGTAATATGTGCATCTGGGAATGGTCCATTGGGGAGGCGAAAAGCACCGATGCGGCAGAATAATGTGGGTAGTTAATTCAAAAGAGTCGCCATTGATATAGCTGGCCCATTTCCAGAAACCGAAGCAGGTAACAAATACATTCTGGTTGCAATGGGCTATTTTAGTAAATGGATCGAAGCATACACTCTAGCTAATCAAGAGGCAGTTACAGTGGCCGATACCTTGGTAAAAGAATTGTTTAGTCGTTTTGGAATTCCTTTGGAATTACACTCAGACCAAGGAAAAATTTTGAGCCAGCCTTATCTCAAAGTCTCTGCTAACTGTTGAAAATACACAAAACCAGAACAACTGCTCTTCACCCACAGTCAGAAGGAATGGTAGAACGCATAAATCAAACAATGGGAAAATATTTGTCAAAAGCTATCTCTGACCATCAAAGAGATTGGGACCAGCACTTGCATTTGTTTCTGATGGCATATCGATCATCCGTACACGAAACGACAGGAGAGACCCCAGCTAGAGTATTGTTTGGCCATGAAATAAGACTACCGTGTGATTTGGAGTTTTGCAGTAAGCCTGGAGAGGAGGAGGTCGCTGGTAATGCGTACGCTGAAAGCCTACCAAACAAACTAAATTCTATGCATGAGAGAGTTCGTAATAACATCCAGATTACCAGCGATCGAATGATAGTCCAATATCATGTAAGTTCCAAAACGGGAGCATTTCAACCCAATGATCTAGTCTGTTTGTACCAACCTCAGTGATGACGATGTCTACCGCCCAATTGCAAAGATCTTGGGAAGGCCCGTATACAGTGGTAAAAAGGACCAACGATGTAATCTACCGAATTATGAAATTGCCCAGAGGAAAGTCCAAAGTGGTTCACATGAATCGGTTAGCCCCATACTCTGGGAGGAACGCAGAACCAGGACAGTGAGAATGCGTGCAAAGGGCGAACCATTTCGGAGTGGAAGAACTAGGAGTCAAAAATACCGAACAATCGTTCACTGACTTTATGACAACCTATCCGGGACGCCACAAAGCTGGATTTGGGATTACCACTGAGGAATACAGAAATATGTTTGATGTACCAGAGGAGTACCCCTTGGCTCATTGTGTCGCTAAAGATGTCCGAATGTCCCGTGGCATCGCAGTGTCGTTTAAGAAGAGATATGGTGGCGTAGAAGAAATACTGCAACAAGAGCCAAAAATTGGAAAGGCATGTTACCTACTACGCCGTCACCGCCAAGGTATGCAAAGTATTTACTACCTTGTGAAGGAAGCATTATCTAATCAAAAGCCACATTATGAAGACTTGTGGAAGGCGTTATGGGATTTAAAGAAATATATTTGTGCCGGCGCCAGTAGAAAGTTAGCGGTACCAAAGCTC
>JAHWXV010033201.1:0-10186 GCA_024586415.1 Phrixothrix hirtus
TGTGTGTGTGTGTGTGTGTGTGTGTGTGTGTGTGTGTGTGTGTGTGTGTGTGTGTGTGTGTGTGTGCGGGTGTGTGTCTGTCTATATATGTATATGTTGAAAATTTTACATAGCAAATTCTTAATATTTAGATAGCAGGCTTTTATATGCGCAAATTATCTAAAGAAGCTTATTATTACAAAGTGTAATATTGTTTAATAAACTTTGCCTGAAATACGGCGCAACTAACTGAGCAATGTAGACTAGGTACATTTTTTAGGCATAACAGGAATTCATCCAGATATAATAGTTTAACAGTTATTTTATTATCTGCTTAGACGCGCTAATGTATTTACATCCTACTTTTACTTACGGAAACAGACCTGCTATGTCAATTTTTCCAATGAGATACCCGGATTATACTCTGTTATTGGTGCGCTCTACCTTTCAAGTAGACTTTTCCCCGAAACGCTTGTTTTGCACCTTGGGCACTATTCTTAACATCTTCCTTACAATTCACTCAATAAAATATTTCGCGAACTTTCTCTATCATCTTCTTCACATCAATATGCTCTCATGATGGAGTATCGCGTAGTTGTTGCAACATGCTTGCCACCCTATTATTTTAAATTTTCAATTACATCAGGTCCATCTTAATTCTCCAGAGCGCCCTTCAAGGAATGTTCATGGATTTGCAAGAAATCTCATTGAGCTCATTATGATTTACTGATAATGTTAAGTGGGGATACTTCTTCCCATGCAGGTTCTCAACCATAGTTCTTCTATGTAATCGGTAAATTCAAATCTGGATCGCTTTCTTGATCTTGTCTCACCTTTTCAGGTTTCCAGTAGATGTGAAGTGTTCTTAAACTTTTATTTCCAGCCGAGAGCAGTGGCTGCAATCTTCTGGACCAGGTCCGCTCAGCAAAACATCAGCATTTTAGTGATTCCTTCTGGTACGATGTTCGACTTCGGTGTCGTGCTTTGAGCGACGCTCAATCCAACTCGAGGTTTCACCTTCGGTATTCCTGAACTATATCAGTCAGTTCGTTGCTGTCTGATCAATTCTTAGTAGGAAGTTTCATCTATAAAGGTATTTACAAAATTGTTCAATTGGCTTTATGATCGCTAATAATTCTTTCAGGACAGCACATTAGTTCCGTTCAGGCTTATCTATGTCTTCCTGTTTGTCCTGAACTTGCAATAGCTTAGCGCGGATATCGAGATACTTGCATTAGAATTTGAAACAAATCGAACCTCTGTTTGAAGAAGCTGGATACAAGTGTAGTTGGCTATACTCATTTGAATGCTTTGAATGACTCCCGGCAGTTATTACTCTATAACTAGGATTGGTCTTCTTCGATAGATTTCGCAAAAACTACGCATTAACCGGCGATAGTAAGTATATAACTCACGTGGTTGTGGTCATTTTTGTATTTACGGATCCTCTCTGGGTTATCTGCGGCAGAATTTTCAGAAGCTGCATAACCTATGTAATTAGCTACCTTATGGAACAGATTGAACTTTTTTGAAATAAGTTGTAGATGGGCACTACGTAATCTTTGGAACGCTCATCAATATCCTTCAGATATTTGTTGAAGCACTTTCCGTTTGCTATCATATCAACCTAGTAAGCCAAATATGTTTATCAACACAAGATTCACAGGATCAATTGCATCAACCTTTAAAACATCACTTGGGCACTGCGTAGACGAAACGGCAACATGCTTAATTAGCAGAAACCCAATTAAATCAAAAATACTGTTTTCTCGCAATGTTTGGACTCTATATCAACTGTCCAATATCCACTTATCATGTCCACAGTTGTAAACGATCTGGAGACGAGCAGTGTATCCAACGTGTCATCAATCCTAATTACAGCCAACTATTTTTATTAATTACACTGTTCAAGCAACAATAATATTCACCGAATCTGTGCTGGCAACGTTTTTCTTGACTAGCACATGCACAATTGTACGGTTCGATAATTCCCTACTTGGCCATGTCTGGAACTACGCAACTATGCATTACTATGTTGATCTTTCCTCCAATCCACTTTTTTGACTTAATTGGCCAACTTTCTTCAAAAAAATGCGTCACAAAGATAATATTCTCATTGGTCTTCATGCAAAGTATTGCAGATGATTGTAATTTACTCAATTCTAAATCAGTTCCCTTCTTCAATGACATCTGGGAATTATTAACATTGATCAATCCCCTTAGGTCCCATTTTTTTTAACCTCAACTAATGTTTCTCTGGCTACAATTACGCGACCTATACTCCCATGACTGGTTTCCAGAATTCCTATGCATCCTGTCCGGAAATCTCCATTCGGTCTGTCCATAATTATTGTTTGATTTCTTACCTATAACGTCAGCCCTTCTGTAAGGATTACCTTTATCGCCTAGCCGTTTCATTGATTAATGAAAATTTTTCATTTTCGACTCGCAGGCAACCATACTTCAAATCTAATATAATCCCAATTTTGGACATTATATTGAAACCCAAAATTATATCGTCGTGAATGTTTATGGTGGTGTATATCGCTGCAATAGCCAGTTGTCAGGATTTGTGGATTCAGCTTGAAGATCCGAGCAGACAGATTCCTTTTTTAATTAAAAAAAATGTGTTTTTTTGTCATGGAAACAAAAGTTGATTTATTTTCGAAGTAGTGATTAACAGGATATGTTATAATGGTATGCAAATAAATATTCTTTTTTGACGGATCGGATTTTGTCGTTCTGCTAGTCAAGTTATTCGCTGTTTTCGGAGATATTTGGAAACACGTAAATACCTTTTGCGAAATACGCGCAGCCTTTATCGTGGCGACGTCTTTAAACGTCAACGTAACCAAGTAAAGCAATTTAATGCGACGTTGCCCGCGAACGGAGTTCGCATTCGGAGGGTGGAAGAATAGAAAAGCTTACTTCGGCAACCCAGTGAAGGGTGCATAAATAAATGTCACGGGCGCGTTTAGCGTTACGTGCTGCAACGAGGTTGATGATCCGCTAGCTCTACCGAGTAGGGAAGATTCCCGAGGAATTACACCAACTCATCCGCACCCTAAGGGATACGCGAAAGCCACGTACAAAGGCTTGATATGAAGAAGGGGAGCCACTGCTCCTGGTGGGCGAATCATTGAATGGAACTTTACCTTGAAACAGGAGAAAATGGTTCCGTGGCTATAGTTGAGTTGTTCCAGGGTTGCCGCTTATCAGGGACTTGAATAATATTATAAATTAAGATCGTGGCTAAAAAAGGGGGTACCATATCTAACACATTACTCCTGAAATGCAAGGTAATCACTGATAACTACTCTACATTCAAAATGAAAGTCTATTTGGTCAGTATTATATATCTATTACTAAAGAAAATGGTTTATATGATACACACAAAGCAGTAGGATATAAATGTTTACACATAATTTCCTCGGCTGTTGAATGTGGCCTAATTCAAGAGGCACGAGGAAAACTAATCAAGCTACTATACTACAAGTAAGATTTAAATATATTAATTACAGTCAACGCAGATATGCGTCCTTAAGCTGGACAGGAGGTATGCATTAAACGGCTCCCTCATAATGGGAAGTTTAGGCTGGCCTCTACGATAGCCGACAGCCGGGACTATAAATTACAAATTAATTTGAATTCTCGCCGATAATATATATATATATATATATATATATATATATATATATACCTTGACATTACAGTAACGCCATTTGTAGGCAAACAATATTAAAACACGATAATAATGTGATAAAAGGTGGGGTACCTTAATTTTAGTTGTCACTTCCCCGGATTGTTTGATTTCCAACCACCAAAATCGTCCATCGTGATTCCATTTTTAAGATTCCTGCATCAACAGGAGGACCTCTGGGGCCCAAAGAAGCTGCAATCGAATGGACAAAGCGGGTAGATTCCCAGAGAGTCGCTAATCAATTTCTCCAGCAAGGTGATCCAACACAACATGCGGAAACCTCTAACACCACCCGGAAACTTCAAAAGAAAAGGAAATCACTCGTATGATTGATATGAATATTCACGACCTGCGCGTATTTCTAACTGTCAAAAACGCGTGAACCTGGCGACACGTTATCACTAACTAAACCTTTGACATCCAATATCGTGGCAATCATATAGAACTGTCCAAGTGATTTTCTTACACAATTTTCCAAACGTTATAGGGAATAGAAAAGCTCGCCTCTCGCGTTTTTATCCGAACCGAGCACCACCAAAACAAACCACTCTACTTACTTAATTAATTTTTAAGTGTTTATTTATTTATTTGTTATCCCTCGTCCAGCCAACCACACCGTTACTAAGGAACATACGGTGGCAAATTTAAAAAAAAATTGTTTATCAGGCGAAAACCGCCAACAAAACCTGGCATAAATTCGCGCGGCCTGTGTGTATGTGTGTTTGGACCCGCAATTACCCCAAAGCTGAGATTGACGACCGCCCTGGTATACGGGAAGATAGTCATTTGACGCCGATAGCGTGGTCTGGAAATTTAAGGAGCGTATTTTCCAGCAACATCTACAAATCCTCCCCCTCCCCGCCGGGTGCTGTGATAACAGGTATTTATAGGTGTAGGAAATAAGATAACTGTCTCTTACGTTTATACTAGGCATGTGTTGAAGTCTGTAGCATTTACAGCCCTCTCCAAGTACTATCTGTCCCATTCGTTGGGCAATTTTGTTCTCATGTTCCCGTTGGCTGTGCTTCTCTCATGATGGTTTTTATCCTTATGGGTTTTATGACCTATGTATTTTCAAAGCGTTCTTTTTCAGGTTTCCTGAGTCATCCTCGACTCCTTCCATGACCAGTACGCAAGCATGCTCCTTTTATGTTTGTTTGATCGCAAAAAATAATGTGCATCTCTTAACAACAAATCTCTTTAGATTTTCTGGTGCCCTGGCTTATCGGAAAGACTGCTTCTCAACTTTAGGTAATTTCTCTTCTATAACAGGCAAGGTTTTCTTTGAACTGATCTTTGCGTCTAAAATATCTGGTAGCCTCGCTTTGAATTCTAATTCATAAGTCAGGCGAGCTAATTTTAAAACCTGCTTTGTTTCTGAATTTTACATACCCCAAGTTGATCGACGAAATTCTCTAAGGCCGTTAAATGCACTAATCTAACTAAGAGTGCAACTTCAGCTTCGAATTACTCACGGTTTGGAATTTTGAATCTCGCAACCAGGTAGTCTAGTATAGTTTGCAAAACATCAAAACCGTCTCCGCGTAAACGCTTAGTTCACGAGCTTTACATAAAACACGATGCAAGTTATTTAAAAAAATATTTTCTGTGACTGGTTAAAAATAGGAGGAAAGAGTGATGTCATGGAAACAGGCTTTATATTATGAAAAGGAAGGACACACAGTATAAAGAGTCCTTTTCGAGCTTACAGTCTTTAGATCTAATGATTTTATGCATGTGTCCTTGGTTCACCAACAACGTCTAGTCACAACCTGCGTTAACGCTTAATGAATAAAATTTGAACCACGTAGGATTTTTTGGGCGTCACTAAAGCATACCCCTAGATAATACCAAGATTTCAATTACCAAATTTCGATTCAGAACACAAGTTGACTGATTATGAAAATCTACATCTTCAAAAAGAAAACGCTTAATCAAAATGGAATATTTTTAAACCAAATAAGTGTTAAATAATTAAATTATAAATTGGTATATCGACCCACTTTTAAAACTGCATAATTAGGCGTACCGGGAAATCTAATGCTAACCTACGTTCATAGATGATTTTATAAGTTATTTTAAAAATACAAAATATCGTTCTTGCTTTGGGTCAATCACTTTAGGTTAGGTATTTTCCTTTCAAATTTAACAAAGCCAACAAAGATAATTACATTCTTGTTGTATATTGGTTTTTATAGATATTTTAGAATTTCACATTTCATGTCGAATTTAAAAAATTAAATAATAAATTAAAATTCTTTGTTTTATTACTGGTATAGTAACAATAACGGCTTTACAAAGGATTATGGGTTATTCACTTGAACCTGATGGTTAAAATAGAGAGTATTCATTGATGTCCTTCACGCTTTACATTGAATAGATGACGTTATCGATTATTTAAAACTAATCAATAAGGTACTGCGGCAGTGCACCTTACGCTTCATGAAATGCAGATTTTGTAAGATGAAACCGTAGATTCATTGTGCTTGACCAAAATTCTCGTAAATTGGCTGCCGCAGTATTTAGAAGGCCACCTAAAGAAATTCCAGTCCGTCAGTAACTCCTTACATCTAAACGTCCGGGAATGCCACCATCTCAAGAATACTTGCCTTTGTATATCTTTGAAATATTATTATTCCATTTGACTTGAGTTCATTGTCATTCCACCAAGTTCTGTAAGAGGAATCTTTACTGAAATATTTTTCAAGTTTAAACTAAATAGAGTTGGGATTACATGCTGTGGCTCAGTTTTTGCGAAGCTACTATTCTAGGGAACTTCTTTAGAAACTTTAATCGCGAAAGATGCTTTATCACATTTAAATTGAATCTAAAACTAAACTAAATAAATAATAAGTACTTAACCTACTACTTGAAACTTAATCAATCAAAATCCGAAATTAGACGAAATCGGCCAGTGCCACCAAAGGGCACGGATAGGAGTTTTACCATTTGAATATTAATTTTTCAGTATTACGCCCCTGGTCGGAATCCATTCTTAGAAAATACATCGAATCTAGAATAGTTTTAGCAATATATTTTACGTTACACCTATCACACATTTAACTACATCTTAACTCCGCATAATCCTTACTATAAAACAATTATGTTACTGTACACACCTAATAAATAAAAACATTTACTTACCGAAATTCGCAAAACGGGATAGTATCATAGGTAAGTAATGCTTCAATAGATGGTTCACTCCCACCTAAAACTTATGACCAAGTTTTAGTTCTTCCCATCACCACTGAGGCTATGGCGCTAATGTATAATGGGCGACAATTTAAACGTGGCTTCAAATTAAATACCTAATAATTTTTATATTACATGTTGCTCAAATAAAATAAAATCAATTTACGCTGTCCTGTAGTAAACAAATAGTATTTATTTAATAGTGTAAGATTTTATTCAGATGTTCAGCTCAATATTTTAAATAGGCATTTTTTTTAAAAATTGACAAAATACTAGTTTATTTATGTCATAATTGAAAATCAAAACAAACAATTTACAAATTACTTATACTTCAATACTATGGTCAGTATTAAGAATTATCTTAAAAAAATGACAGATGTCTAAAACTTTATTATTATATAATCTGTATAGTACAGTTTCAGAGGTAAAATTGCAATACCTGGACATGCTTAGGGTACAAGTGCAATTTTACAACAGATGATGTTTTATTACATCTACTAACACTACACCACAGTACCACAAAAGAATATTTGTAATCAAGAATATTACATTACTCGTTTTCAGCCAAATAAATGAGATATTAAAATATTTTGACAATTATTTCGGTTTATTAACTTTTTAAAAAAAGTAACACTATCATCAGAAAAAAACAAATTATAAAACTAATTCATTATACAAATAGATAAATAAAACTTAATAAAACTAGTAAATTAGCAATAACAATAAATTGAACTGAAAAGGCAAATTTTGGAAATAAAATAAAATGATAAATCTTGTTTTTGTTATAAAAAAAAGGTTATGTTATCAAAAAATTAATTAACGCGGCGTCAACATAATAAAATAGAACAAATGAATATTGTCAAGTATTTATATAGAAAACGGCTAAATTCGTAGAAATGTACCATACATTAGTAACGCCAGTGTTTTTGTGGTGATGGGCAGAACTAAATCCCCCCGTACCGATCACGGTTAACATCCCTTGCCTATAAGTGAACAGTCTAATTAAATTCCCTAGTCTGTGAATAAAATGAAATGTCTAAAAGTCTAAGCTATAGATTAAACTGTTTATTTCTATTATATTATATCTAGCGTTCTATTAAAAAATTTCATCTAGGGTATGGCTTCAAATTCTGTACATACATGGAAAGGTGGGAATAACAATGGTATTTCAATTCTGCATACTAAGGTAGGCTACTATGGCATAGAATGGAAAGTAAGGATAAGTAAAGGCAAGTTTGGAGTTGGACGGAGGTTTGAAATTAGGAATGAATGGAAATACTGGCCCGACATTCACCCTAGAAAAACAGTCGAAACCTAAATTAGTGCAAGCGGTCCTGTGGATCGAACCCAAAACCTAATAAATGCTAGACCACCTTTGCTCAATCAAAGGTGTCATAAAACATTTTAATTTAGACGATAATTTGTGAATAGCAAAGAACCAGAAGAAATATTAAATTATTCAAGTACTGCTTCTTAAATGCTCAGTTTAACAATTAACACTGATCAAAAACAAGTTAAAGAAACCGAAAATCAATTTATGTCATTCAATCACTGTAGGAAGCGACAATACATATATCGAAATAACAAAAAGAGTCCAGACGTCATAGTAAGTCTCCGGCAAACTCTCGTTAATGCTAAAATAGAAGAGTATACCCGTGCATCTATATGTCAAGATATTTAATACATGTATCTGACCTGTCATGATATGAGGTTCAAAAATCTGAACAATGATGGAAAAAGAATGCCGAAATTAAGTGTTGGGAATTAATGTGAGGAATAAAAGATATAATAGTGGGTAAGGTAGCAAGCTTAGTTAGAACATAGTATCTAAGAGACAGTTAAACAAACCGTACAATAACTAATAGGAGAACCGCACTCGAGATGGATGAACTACTAATAATAGAACTGGATAGAAGGGCTTAACACAGACGTGCGCCCTAAGGTGCGCTTGAAAGCGACATAAACGAAGAAAAAGAGAAGAATGTAACTTTGGTTGTTGTGAATTTGAGGTGCACCACGACTTAAAAAACTGCGGTATTGCTTTTTGCATTTGTGTTTGAATGTATTTGCTCGTAACCAACATAGATAACCGTTTATCTTTTTGAAGTTTTTTACTATGTAACATAACGAATAATTGTCCCTTAAGTTGATACAGGCTAAACTAGCTACAGTGGGACGAGGCGTCGTTCATCGGTACTTGCGAGACTGAACACTGTTAGGTTAAGACAAAATCGGTAAAAGGTGGTCGCTACTGTTCTCATGTCAATACTGCAAACCGGTAATGTTCGTAAAAACACCCTGTATGTCAAGATATTATTAAGACCTGCCTTTGGAGTAACGATAAACACTCTAATGGTAGTCCAGATACGGGAAAAACTGAAAGAGAAGATATGCTAAACTTAAAGTGCTCGCTGCTTATGACGGCTCTTGTATGTCGTGAAGTGCTAATTTTATTGTAGTATTGGGAGTGAAGCTTACTTTTTGTACTTTACTGATCCAGAACTATTTTTAACTATGAGAGAAAGAAAATACTTTTGATGCGCCCCGTATATTAAAATTGATGGAAATCGTTTATAAGAACCTTTAGTTTAATTTAAAGCGGTACACAGTTTTAGGGTATAGTTTGCTGAAGATGAACTATCCAAAAGCAGATATTAAAATTAACAATTCTGTATATCATTAAAAATCAAGCTGATTGAATTTTAGATTATTATGCAAGTTTTATATTTACTTTGAAACAAATGCTTTATAACTTTTCTTTTATTGGTAAATTATGGAATCAGTTCTAAATTTATTTAACGCTCACTGTATAAATATAATTTCAGGTAAACTCTAGGTTGTCAGAATAAAAGAATAAAACACTGATTGACCACAAAACACACTCTGTAATTAACTTTTCACGTTGACATATTTATACACAAATTGGTTAATACGCAATGTTAAAATGATGTTACCACTAGTCTCAGCGTCTTGTCCAAATATCTAAAAAGATATACCGCAACTCGATCCTGAACTAAAAAACTTTTAAAACAAATAATAACGAAAAAAATTGCCGGTAGCCACAATCACAGATTGGGAGTGGGCGATTGAGGAGATCTAGTCGCAAAAAGAAAAGTTGTGTTGAACGTTCTAACGATAGGCTTTGACAGTCACGAAATATATCGAAGCGTAGTACGCCAAGATCCTAAAGATTAAGGTACTCCTATACTGAGTACTCCAAACCAAACTACTGCCAATATTGAGCGCCACGGTGTTTACCTTATATATATATATATATATATATATATATATATATATATATATATATATATATAC
>JAHWXV010033216.1:0-11508 GCA_024586415.1 Phrixothrix hirtus
TGTGTGTGTGTGTGTGTGTGTGTGTGTGTGTGTGTGTGTGTGTGTGTGTGTCTGTGCCGTTTTAAATGGGACTCGCACATAGTTTATCGACGGTTTTCCGCTTTCGTATGTGCGAGTCCCATTTAAAGCGGCACAGCGTTTTCGTTTTGTAACACTTTGGGGAGTCTACGAATGTCCGTAATCGATATGAAATATACTCCTCTTTCTCTTCGAACTGCTTGGAACGTTTAGCGGTTACGTTGGAGGAGAAGCTCTTACGAATTTCCAATAACTGACGCTCGTGAGCTCCTGCAAGTTTCGTACGACGTCAATGACATGAACGTTCCTCGCACCACATCTGCTTGTACGCGCTCGATTTTATCAAGCAATTGGTCTTTTCGGCACCGCCGTCGCCACAATTTTTATCTAGATTTATGTGACAAGCTCCTACGTAATTAATCACTCCTGGATCTAGACCGAGAAATTTTGTATAGTTTCGCCAATCATAATCAGTAGTAGCAGTAGAAGAGCAGTTGATGCATTTATTTTTGGTTTTCTTCAATTGTTTCGTCTTCTTGTGATGTCTATTCATATTTATGGAGTAATCTACACAATTGGTGGTGAATGCCATGGCATAACTGGTGTTATGCGGCAGGACGCTAATCTCGTCCGAATTCTCGTTTTTCTTCACTCGTCCATAGCGTGGATACCGCAAGTCGGTCATAAACTCTTTAACGTTTATATCTTTTGGCAACGGGTTGCCTTTACTCAGTTGCTTGTGCAGGTCTCTAGCGTTGTAGCGTATATGTTTACGTCCGAGCGAATAAACGGTAAACAGAGAAAACGATCTCTGACCTCTCGAGATCAGATAACGACCGCTTTTGAAACTGAAAGGTATTAGTGACCACCACACCTTGTCCAAATCGACATGTTTGTGCCAATAATCGAAGCCGCAGAACTCTTCTAGAAATTCTACGATTTCTCAATGTCGATGCCGAGAGAAAAGTTCCTCGTACATCACGCGTTGTCAGGTGGACTGAGTCTTGTCGTCGGGATAACGACAGGCGAAATAGCGAACCACTCGTCTGTATAAATCAGTTGGAACACAATTCTTCATCGCCGTTTCGTGCTATACTACCAACGAGTGTATTAGGAAGTTTCTATGTGAACTGTGATAATGACGAAACTACATGTCGTTACGTTTCCGCAGCCCGAAATATCCAGAATCGAGCGCTACGCGTTCTTTCTTCTGACGGTTGTTCTGCAGATAATAATAAAGGCTCAATAGCTGATTGAAAGTAAACTTCTCGGGAAAACTTCCCTCGTGCAATCGGCATATATAATAATAGTGAACGTAGAAAGACGCCCAGAATGCCAGATCCGACATTTCGTTCACATTTCGTTCGATCTCCCGCTTGATCTTCTTGAAACGCGAACAAAACCAGTCTTTATCGTGTAAGAGGTTATATCACCGACATTCCCTTCTCCCTCTGCGTTTGTCGTTACACCAAAGAGTCTCTTTTGCGGTAAAATCCTATTTTAAAATAACCCTATATTTTTACTTGATTTAATTTATTACTGGAGCTTCTCTTGATTTAATGCAATTTCTTCTTTTATATTCGACTCTGTTTCATTTTGCAATTAATTTTGATTTAATTTAATTTCTTTTAGTTGAAGTCCATTTTATCTTGTATTTTCTATAGATTGTAGTCCATTATATCTTAGATTTTCTACAGAATTCTTAGTAGTGGGCCCATATATTTTGTTATTGTTCCTGTGGCTGGTGTATATAGTATATAAAACACTTAACACTAACTTATATTTATTTATCTATTTTTTACGCATTAATACTTTTAAATGGACGGTAAAACTTCTTACACCAACTGTAACGGAACTTGCTAGTTATGTAATTATTTATTTCAATTTTATTTATCAATATCTTTATATTAAAATCTTCAATTTAGAACGAACTGAATTAACACATGGTTCATATTCATATTAAAACCCAGAAAATACTTCAGAGAATTTTAGACTTCGTACCTTTGAAGATAAGATATACATGCTTTATAATGTATCGATCATAAAACTGTGCCAACACGTTACATATCATACAGGAAGATAGTGCTTCAGCTAGTTTAAATAAATGTTGAAGAGAACAAGCAAGCTTTATCATATATTAAATATGGCGTACTTTTGAAAGAAAGAAATTTCCAGGCGCCACAGAATTATTGTTTTGATATCCAGAAACGAATTAGTAGCAATAATTAATTTTATTTAGAACAAATAGATAAAATGTTGGATCATCATAGCACATTATTAAATTAATAAATAAATACATTAAAAGTAATGTAATCAACAAAGAAATATATCATAATTATATAAATTTAAATGAGTTAACCAGTGTAAGAAAATATCAAGAAGACAAATAAATACAGCAATGTACATTTATAAAGATACCTGCATAAGGTTCCTCATTTTCTACGATCGTATAGTACTATGTAACAGTATTAACCAAAGTTACGCTATAAGAAATTCAATTAATAATTAGTAATTGTATTACAGGCTATCATCCTGGATATAATTTTTTATAGATTTTAAACCAGAAGTAGAAGATTTCTTTTATGAATTCCAGGTGATAATATTAATGGAGTATTTTTACTAAAAAATTCTAGAAGGTGGACCACCACTTGTGATTACTTTAATGCTGATAACAAATTCTAACTTCTGTTACACATGATCCAGCCTCGATGGGAATTGATGTAATTTAGGCAATTCAAACGATGGTTGATATTAGAAGTGAAATGAGAATAATTAAATATCTTAGGAAAAGTCACTAAAATAATTTTCACGAGTAAATTTACGGAATAACAAAATTAGAAATATTTAGTAAATATGTGAATATTTAGAAATCAGCAATTAAATGTGGTAATGTAAAATCAAATTATTAAATTACAAAAATCCAGCTATTTTCAAGTATGGTTTGCAGTTCGAAATTAACTCAAGTTCTTTAAATAGTCATAGGATGTATGGATGCGCATTATCTAAGGATGAATAACGAATCTTGTAAATCAGAAAATATCTAATAGTACTGAGTTAAATTGGATATTATTAATATAGAAAATGCGAAAGCCGAAATAATTAAATCTGAGGTTAGGAGTAAATAATATAAGAAAATTTAATTTAAAAAGCTAGAAAATATTTAAGTAGTAAACAATAATTTAGGAAAGGGAATTTAAATGGTTCAAAACTTAGAAACAAACGTTACAACTTGAAACTAATTTTGAAACCAGGCGGCTTGATTTAAATGCAAAATGACATAGCTGGTATCACAGTAACGAAAATTAGTGATCAGTTTAGCATTCTCAAACCTAAAGTTCAAATAACGGTACTTTAATTGTGACAAAAATAATAAACAATTAATACCAAATTACACCTTGCTGACAAATTACCTGGGGGATGATCAGAGGAATTTCCTTTTGCCGTTACTTAAATATGCTTCCGGTTAAAGAGTTTTGTGGTGCATCCTGTGTTACAATTAGGTACAGAAGTGTTTATTTTTCATTAAATTAATGACTGTAAAGCGAATTAAATAAAACAAAAACTATTTGATTGTAAACTTTTCCGTTTAAACAATAGCCATAAATTGATCTAAATTTGAGCGTTGCTTTAAACACTCACCACCTTATAAATTGATTATCAAATGCATTAGATGAAATACAATTTTAGCCGTGTTTAGATAGTAACATTTTTAACATTCTGTGAGAATAACAATATCTAAAATTGTTAAATTTTTATGTTTTAACGGAAAATAGTGAATAACTAATTTTTATTCACAATCATATAGTAATATATCGTTTTCTAATCTTTTGAGATTCGAAAGTGAGCAATTGATTACCGATTTACTTTCCAACCGGTTGGAAAGTGCTTACTTTCCACCCGGAAAATCCATAGTAACAATTATTATTTCAAATTTACTACGTGTATTATAACCACACTTGTTACAGCAAGGGCCAAAAAATTATTGAACGCTTGTCATTAATTTTATGCATAACGTCAATTTTTGAAGGGTATTTTGAATGATTGAATAAAATAATCTACAAACTTCGGCGGAAGTATCATTTCTCTCTCGAGAGAAATGAGAAACTTTCCGCCTCGGTATGTAATATACTATTATGTCCTTGTAAACGTTTTGAATTTATTTCAAGTTATTAGACAAAAAATGTTCAATTGGTAAATAATTATTGGGAAAATTCATATTATTTTAACAAACTTGCTTTTTATTAGTATTTTCGGGTATTTTTAAATTCCTTATGGCACACACGAGTTTCAAACAGACTAACAAAATATTAGTTTGACAAAAAATTCATTCCATCTGCAAAATTGCAGTTTTTTTAGAAAATAATCGATTATCTTTTATAAAATGTGTGTATGTTTTGGAATTTACATACGCTTAACTATAATTGAACGCGTAGTGTGCTTAGAAATGTGGACAAATAACCGCCAGCTTGTTAAAAAGAAGTGAAACACGATGAGTGTTAGATGTCACTTTTCGGACGTTTATTTAGAAACTCATAATCAAAAAACTTTAAGCTGTTTTTAGTTGTAGCTATTGTTTGGTGTTGAAATTACGATAGTAACAACAGTGGACACCTCTAGAGCAATGACAATGATTCAAGAGGGGCAATCGCAATAATACGTGGCAAGCGTTTTAGGGGTAACAAGATGTACGGTACAACGTTTTAGAGATACTGGTGGATACACGAGAAGTGAAGGATCCGGTAGAAGAAGATGTACTAGTGCTCGAGACGACCGCTTCATTTCATTAACAGTCGCCAGAAATCGCACTGCAACCGCTGTTAAAACAAAAGTCCGACTTGAGGAGGTAAGAGGAGTTAATGTAAGGAAAAAACAATTAGAAAGAGACTCCAAGAATATAGTTTATCAGCAAGAAGACTCGCAACTGGACCAGAGTTGATGAGAGAATACTGGGTTAACCGTCTTCGCTTCGCACGTGAACATGAACATTGGGGTAATCAGGAATGGTCCCAAATTCTTTTTTCAAATGAGTTGGAATTTACCATACGATCTCCATATTGACGGCCAAGAGTCTGGAATAGGTTCGATGAACGCCTTACTCAGTGCAATTTCGCTTCAAGGGTGAATTTTGGAGGCGGTTTCGTTATGCTGTGGGGCGGCATTCAAATAAGCGCACGCACAGAGCTAGTCGTCGTAGATGGAGGAACAATTACTGCTCACAGATATATAACGCAGATCTTAGAATCACACGTTGTGCCATGTGCTCCATTTATTGGCGACACATTCCAATTCATGGTGATGACGCTCATCCTAACATTGCGGGCATTGTGCGTTTAGAGTGGCCAACTCGTAGTCCAGACTTAAATCCAATTGAGTACGTTTGAGACAGAATTAGAAGGCAAATTAGAGCTATAGATCCTGCATGTCTGAACTTGAGAGGATTCAGTGAAGCACTCGTTCAAGAATGGGGTCAGTTGGTTCAGGGAGCTATTCAACACTTGATACCGGAAATACCAAGGTGAATTTAAAATATAATTTGTGCTAGAGGAGGCAATGTTCGCTACTGATACATCATATGACACTAGTTTAACAAAAAATCATGACGCCATTTTCCATTTTTAAGAATTTTACTATTTAGAATGGATAATTTGTTATTTTTGCCAACTCAGGTATTTTTTGTTGTCCTTAATCTTTTGTTTTACACATTTTTGTAATAAATAAATTTTGTAAAAAACTCGATTATTTAAAAAGAAACATGGAATAGGTGTTCGAATTCTTTGCAGGTGAGTGTATTTGGAAAAATTGTTTACGAATTAAATATTTACTGTTCAATATTCTAAAGAGAACATAAAAAAGTGTAATAGGGCGCGAGGATCAACTGTTTAATAGTTTTGGTTAAAATATAGAAATTGAACTATTTCAGGTATTGTTATTTTTATAGTTGACAAGGAATCTTGTAAACTAAACAGCTAATTACGTTTTAGTAATTATTTTATAAACTAGCCAGTTTGTAAAAAAGCTCTCAAAATGAGTACAACTATCGTTTATTAGATATAGCAAAAAGAAATGGTTTATAATCTTGTAACATTATTAAATTTGCTAGCGAATGGGTTTTGTTTTATCTAATTTCGTATACTGTTTTATTTTACTATTCCCAGCTAAAGAGAGGGGTCAAAATTAAAAAAATCTAATAGTACTAAAAAGACATTAAGAAACAACAATGTTTATAGAACAACAAATTTATTAATGAGCGCTAAACGATCACCTATTTTGAAATTAAACAATCTTTACTTTGAAATATTTGGACCAATTGAAACAATAAATTAACACAAATTATAGCGAACTGTAAAAACCTACTTTTAGTAAAGTTTCGATCAGAAATTAAGAAAACATATGTGTATATAAACGAACGACTATCGCGGTTGTAAGCCTAGCCCGATTATTGCGTGATTTTTTTCTGAAGCTTTAATATGTAGTAAATTTTTACGCACTTTTATGGAAACATCTGTTAAAATTTTCAGAAGCTTCGGTTTGGTGTAATTAAAGGATTTTATTTAGATATTTTATTTGTTTTGGCATAAGTAATGCGCTGCTAGAATGAGACAAGTTGTATAATAATAAATATAAAATACGCATGAAATGTTTGTAATTTAGTAGTTATTATCCAAAATACTTTTGTTACTAGATCTTTTTAAGGGTTGTAACATACTGAAGTTTATTTAGAAATGTATTTTTATATTTATCTTTTACTTCCCTCCATTAACCAATTACACCAATTACATTAACCAATTTTAAGTCAATTATTTGAAGCACTTCTTTGCTCACAACTAGGTTTGTTATACATACTTGTAACAATTTAAATTCTATTGGTAATGTTTATTCGGCTTTTTTAAGTTTGAAAGCATTTTTTATCGTTTTTAATCCGATATCAGGTTCGTTTAGTTATGGTAGTTAAGTAATTCTATTAAACGAATTTCATTTTTAATTTGTTTGAGCACCACTGACTTCATTCGCATCTTATGTCTCGGCACTCTTAAATGTTGAGGGACGCGAATCGGCGTAGATCGCGTGTCGTCTTGGGCATTGTTATATGAGCGACGAGTGCATTATGCTGTTATGTTGGTGAATTTTTGACACCTGTGTTGCGCATGGGGTAAGTTATAGGGCGAATGATCTTTTGTAGATAATTTGGTTAATTGGTATTCCTTATTTTATATAGTGTTTTGGGTACGGGACATATTTTGTCTCGATCGTCGTATTATTTCGAAAATGATGGTTCCCGCGAAGCAGAACACATTTCATCGAGAATTACGATGGAATGAAAGCCCGTTACAGCCCCTAGGATGCGGCCTGTGTCGGCTTATGTAATTCGCCGTCTGTTGTTAAGTATTTAGATTTGGTTCTCCTGTAATTAATTTTCGTTGGCGATTGATTTTTATGGTACCATCTGTACGAAGATCAGAAGTCGGTAGTTAAGCTAGTTGGTCATCAGCCGGCTTCCAAATCCGTTTGGCGTATTCATATAACCCAGGAACTTCTTAGGAGTTGCCTTTACGTTTGCTAAGAGTTCCGACCCAAGCTTTACTGACTCGGAGTTCTGCTTTTACGGCAGCAGCCGCATAATATGTTGCTGCGGAAGATCAGTCACGAATTTTTTGTTTTACTTTGTACTATATACAGTGTACATTTATTTTTATATTTACAAACATATTTTTGGACTATTTATTCGATTTCATACGATGTAAATTTATTTAAAAAATTCATTTATAACAGCAATACGTAAAATTGTGCTTCAGTGATGTAAAATTTGAATTTCTTAGTAATTAATATTATTGGTGGTTGAGATAAAGAAAGTTGTATATAAGTAATAAGTCAAGAATTCTTTTAAAATTTGGTTAGGTGTATAAAAGATTAGAACATTTGTGAAAGTAATTCTTTAGTTCGGTTTACAATTTTGATTATCTTTAATGAATTAAATATTTTTGCCTATTTTAATGTTGCAGGTTGCGTAATTCGGTTTGTTGCAACAAATTGAAATTAGGTAACTTTATTTTACCCAGTGTCCGTAGAAAGAAATACTTATTTAATTATGTTCAAACATACTGAAAACATTGTCCTTGCTTTAAAAAATATCTGAGGCGTTTGTAAGTTATTTTATAGCGATGTCCACCTGGCGATAAAGACATATTCGACTCGTTTTTCAATGAATTATAGTAATTTTAGAAAAATTTTTTACAAGCACACCGGAAATTTCTTTTTCACTTGTTTAATTAATGCGTTATTGAAGTTAGTTAAAATTTTGATGCTATTACATGTAATAGTTTCCCGTAAGATTTATTATCGTCAGATATACTTGTCAAAAAATTAGGTATTCTCATATCGTTAAACTAATTACAATAAAACCATTTATCTATTAATTATGTTGTCTTCCTTCGTCCTCATACAGATGACGTTCTGGTTATAAATTTATTTGGAAAAGTACAATATTTTCGCTGTTGAAGTTGTCAGTTTCTTTTTGTCTTTCGACTATTAAATACATTATTTTAGCCGTGCGCATTTTTGGACTTGGTTAGCAAATTGTGCGACGAATTGATTATGATCTTGGCGCTACATTATTGTTTAATTATTTAGGATACTTTATTTTGAAAAGTAAATTTAGGACTCTCTACGTGAGCTTGATTAAACTTCCTGAAATCATTTAGGTTCTTGATACTCTTTTAGGACAGAGGCGTACCAAGGATCCTACGCATCGTGGACTCACCCATACCTACCGTTATGAAATCTGTCAAAGTCAGACGATCCTTATTTCTATTACGTCACATTGGTAAGCGTTACACGCACCCGTTTAGAGGTGCCATCCTCAGTAAGCTATTCTTCATCTATCAGCGTGGCAAACTATACACATAATATTGACTAAGACGCAGTTTCATCTATTTATTGATCATCGTAGACTCATGTTGTTGCATTCTTCTTGAATATGTCAAGTACATGTAGCTCATCTTCTTTTATATTACCTAATCTATGAAATGGAACTTTTGCAACCCATACTGAAAAGCGCAATTCCTTGAGTTTTGTAAAATAAATAACATGTGAATTGTTACAGCATCTTTTCAGTCTGTTTGAGAGGAACCATGAAAAATTACGTAAATACATCGATAGCCGGTAGTATTGTGAATCTACCTTACCATTTCAGTAGCTAAAGTTTCAGTAATTTTCTTCTCAACTGGGGTATCAGATCTGACGACATTTGACACGATCAGAAAGGATTTTTTCATTTGTTTCAATCGACTAAATCATATTTTGTCGTTGATCACTACTGGTTAAGCAATTAGGGTACTCGGGACAATGTCCTACGTGTGAAGACAATTGTCCAAATATGGGTCACTATTGTAAAGGGTAAACATCTGAGTGAAATATTTGATTATGCGACTTTTCTCAGCTTTTCTCTCCGAGTACAACCATTTAGTGACTAATATAGGATATTCAACAAAATTTGTGGATGCTATATCGAACCTAGCTCAGTTGCCTATTAATGGAATACTATTTTCGTTGATAAAATACACAAGAACCTTTATACTCTTCTATGAAGCGAACACCAAATACCTTCGTAAATTTGTATCATCTTGTCGTTAAGTTCTAATTTCCTATCATAAGATAAAGTGAGGCATGATAGAACTGGAAGAGTTTTTCATTACTATGCCCGCTTTTTTAAAACGAACTAAGCCGTGAAAATTATGTCTTGATAATATTCTTTGAGTTACTACGAGAGAGAATGGGTGGTATGTATAATCGTGTATGACCTATATTAGAGGACCGCGGAGAATCTCTTGAAACGATGCAGGATTATATAAATAATCTTGAACATGGTTACTGATTCAGGTGATTATACTTTCATTTAGAAATATAATCTAGCTGCTTTATGTCTATGTTTCAAAATAAATCAGTTAGTTTCACCATAAAGCAAGTTTTCAAAATTAATTTTTAGACGAAATTAATTTATTGCATGAGAGTGGAAGAATAAGGTGCGCTTGTATGAGTTATGCTGAAAAGTTTTTAATTATGGTACATGGAAAGCATGAATAGAAATGTAACAATTTCATATAATTATCATATGATCTTTCAATTATAATTCTAACAAAATTAGAAACAACAAAAACTCAATGGAACATTCTGGAACGATCCAGAAGGCGCCTTATAGTTAAGATAGATGATGTAATCACAAATAACTCATTTCGGCAACGATATCTGGCATTAGATTCAAGGTCAGTAGTGAGTCATGGTATTGCAATGTATTTCATCATTATTACAACTAATTTTCTTCTGGAATTTATCCTTCCTATATTAATGACGGATTAAGTTCCCTTAGTTTTTAATTAGAATCTTGTCCTATTAATTTATATTATACATAAATAGAAGTATAAACGTTTGTTGTTAGTGTACTATAAAATAAATATTTAAATAAATAAATGTATATAAATAAAGATTTTAAAACAATTAACTACATTATTATTTAAGATTTAATCTAATATTTTATTATTTAATTCACAAGACCAATAAATAAATAGATTGTATATTTTGAATATTGTAAATGAACATATGACGTAGAATGATCTGAAATGTTTATTTCGTGTATGTGATTATCATAGAAGTATCTAATTTTATGTATGTCGGATTGAAGATATTTTTGTCTCACAACGTAGAGCACTTTAATGAAATTTAAACTGATTTTTAGAATTATTTATGTAACATTTTTTGTTATTAAAGTTATTTTCTTTCGACAAATATCATTTCTATGCAAATTAGATAAAGGGTTGCGACATTGTACCATTTTCTTTGTATGTAAATTACTATAAAGTAAATTATGCATTATTAACTAACATCTTTAAGTTTAGCCAATACAGAAGATTTACATTCCATTCATATTAAGCTACTGAAAGAAATGAGAATAATCAATTTGCAATTGTAAATTCATACAAAACTATAAAAAGGTTTTTACAATAGCCTGAATTGGTAATTTTCCATACAACTCTAACATTTAAGATTATAAAGTATTGAACTAACTTTTTAAAGTACATCTTTGTATTAAATGTATAAAAGCCAATTTGTGCCGGATGCGTTGTGATGCGGAAAATCCGAGGAAGCTCCCTACATCGCTTCTCTTTAATGGTATTGTAAAATTGCAAGTGACTAACAAAATTACATTCTTTAAAATCCAGTAACAATATTTTTGTGAATCTCAAACAAATGTAGCATAAGAGTTTGTGAAGTATCATCAAATTTCATTTTTACTACGAGAACCTGGAAAGATACAGGGTGTTCGGAAAATGCGTCAGGAAATTTTGAGAGCTGATTCTACACTAAAAAATAATGTGGGTATGTTATCTGTGAAAATGTCGAAATCTCCATGGTTACCAAGATACAGGGGTGCAAAGGGAGAATTTTAACATCTATTTTTTGCTCTAGATATCTTAAACTTTTACCAATTAAGTTTTT
>JAHWXV010033222.1:0-23394 GCA_024586415.1 Phrixothrix hirtus
ATATATATATATATATATATATATATATATATATATATATATATACTCGTATAAACAGTGTACGAAGCAATTTCCTAACTGCTTATTTAAACTTCATAGAAAGTTAATTTTATTAAGTTGAACCTAAAAGAATTTATAGAAATACTGAACAAAAAATGTCTTGATTATTTTTATCGTACCATCAACTGTTGTGATATATTTACGTTTAAACACCTTCCCACATCACTATGCCTTCAACTTATATAGATCACTACGGAGTATCATTGAACACTAAAAAAATGGATTTACGCTACTCTTACATTATGGGCCCGTTTTGTGATATATTCATCGAATTATCTGTGAAAGGCTTGGTTGTGATTGTATAGGATCAGCAGCATCATTACGTGATGTGTATTTTACTCTGCATTGTTTTGCTGGATACAATGTAGTATGCTTCTACCAAACAAGATCTACACATTTTCCTGTAAATTTGTACATTAAGCTTACCTAAGTGGGTATCATTGAGTTTTAAGGTAGTTGGCACCGAGTACATAAGTTTATTTTATTTAACGGACTCGATGTGTTTATAAGCAATAGTTGCGCTATTTATGCGTAGTGTTGCTTTAGCAAACTGAAATATAAGGTGGCTGCGGTATGTTTATTTCAAGCCAAAGAAATTCCTCATATGGTTGCAATTCAATTTAAATTATGACATTATTTAATAAATTGCGTTATATAAAGTTGGAGGAGAAAAACTCAAAGTTTGAGTTTCTACAAAATATTTGTGATAATCTAAAACTAGATTTATAAAAAAAAATAGTACTCACCACTTCCAGGTACGTAGATGTTAAGAAACAAGCAGTCTTCGGATTGATTCGAAAGTAGTGGCAAAAACTTTTTCAGATAATGGTATCTTCCTTTAGGCATCATTTGTAAAGCGGCCGTTTTATTTGAAATATCGGGATATTTTTGAGGACAGACTGATCCAAAGGTGTCCGCCAGGCGCGTACCGGGCCAAGTTAACGGCGCAGCAGGTGGTCTAAATCGTAAGGGACCGACTGGTGGAGCTGCGTAAGGCACACCGCGGAAAACTTCAACTGGTTCTAGATGGCGTGAATTTAATTCTAAAATAATGCCGCGAATGGCGCCCGTCTCAATTTCGACAATTCTGGAACTGTATCGCGGCCCCGCTCTTGAATGTGTTAGATAAATAAACAGCAAAAATGCAATCGGCCATCTAGAAAGCATGATCTGAAGCACTTCCAGTGTTTGGGCATTACTTTGCTCGTTTCCAGACAACGTTCCTTATTTTATGATGACTTCGAAATTTAGAAATCGACATTAGTTGGTTGTTTGGTAAAAATAAAATGCGCACACGCTACATTTCGATCCACGAAGTTTTATGACAGAAAATACAAAATTTCTGAGTTAAAAGGGACGACGCGGTTGACATATAAACAAGTAACGCTGAACAGTTGCGAAAAATTTTAGGATCTATAAAAAGGAATGATTTTGTTCGTAATCGCGTTGAAAACACCAAACTTTAGTCGACATCTACAATTGTTTAAAGTAAGTCGGAGTGGGAAAGGAGAGCGCGAAGCACCTCTGTAGTTGTGGAGCCAAACTTATCCGAATAAAGCTCCCTAAAGACTACTAACTCGCTGCCAAAAGCCCGACTTCATATGAACTGGTATGAAGTGTTTTATAAACGCTAGACTACTTCGTTATGTTTATATTAAATGTTAAGATGTAGTTCAGCTTCAAGTTTTCCTCTCAACTCGTGACGAAAATTCATTCTGACGTTTTGAAGTTCATTTTTCTTGTTACTTTTCAACCTGAAAATGAATAATTAATTAGTTTCCCTTTAAACTACAAAGACGTTTTTCAGATGTGAAACTCATATAAAACTTTTACATTTCTCGACAATAATATTGTCAGAAGTTTGTAAATTACATTCCAAAATTAAATTCTTACCTTTGTAAAAGATAAAATCGTTCCATTTAAAATAATTTATTACAGAAGTGAAATAACAAAATTCATTTTCAGGAACACTTCAAAATTACTGTTCTCTTGTCATTTTCTCTGACATATTATAAAAATAAAAACGAGGAAGATCAAAACAAACAGAACATTTTAATAATTCCGTAATGTGTGTAATTTTTGAAATAAATTTATCATAAGTAACATATTTTCAGCAAATGTATGTAGCCACTAATAAAGTTTTTATTTGAGTATTTTCGCCAAATCCACTAACTGGAAATCATGATTTTTATTTAATCCATCTATTAATCCCATTGTCATGTTTTTAGTACTTACACATCTACATATATGCAAACTTCATAAAACTTGTATAAATCGATAGTTATCAATTTTATCATATGCTAAGCGAAAGGTTACAATTTAATCAAACTTCGCATTTTATAGTAAAAAGCTGCAGCGCATTTCTATTGCGTATTAACATTATATGCTTATAATACATATTTTAATATGTCATCCAAATTAATATGTTCCATTTCATATGAAAAACTTTGATTTAAACATAGTACTATTTAAAAACGACTATTGATGACTTTGTAAGTAGACTTTTAAAATTCATAATCCGATCTTGACAAGCAGATGGCATACATTTAGTGCATATTTTAGGATGCTTACATATTTTAAAATATCAACTAAAATGTGTTAACGCCGATTTCTGGAATTTAAACGTTTTAAAATTGTGGTTCATTAAGAATCACAAAACAGGTTACGACTATGTAAAATGCTTTTTGTTAGATTTTTCAATGTCTGCAAATGTATTCTAAATTTCCAGGAATTTTTTATTGTTTTCAATAAATTTAAACTCAAAAACTCATTAATTAATATTACATTTAGAATTTAATTTTTGCAACTTACAGTACTAATTTTATGTTTCTGTGATACAATACATATTTTTGCCTTGTTACGATTTTATGCCAATAGATGCGTGGGATGATTGAAATAAGCTGTTATGGAAAATCGATTCTATATTATACCGCTAAGTTGTGGTAGGGATTAGCAGATGTTTATTCTAGAAAGATGTAACCCTTGAAATGCATTGAACAGATATTGAAAATGCAAAGTAAATGTAATTATTGTCATTAACTATGGTTTTCTGACATACACATTCTTTTTGTGTATAAACATATTAGTGCTAACTATTATTGGTACCAAAGAATAGTAAGATAGAAGCTGTTGGTTTGGGTTTTGCCATTTTTAAACACGATTGTTGCAAGGCAGTCTTAGAAGCTTTACTTGGGTTTCAGGAACATTTAAGTGTTTTATTAATTAAGGACAATTGTGAAAATTCAAGTACTCCGAAAGATTTCTTGTTACCGTTAATCTTTAATTAAAGCTTTCATTAAAACTTGAAACTGCTAACCGTTTTAGTACTGACAGAACATTTTCACAAATTACAAAAGATACTGTTGGTCAAACTTGAGAAATGATGTAAAAAAACTAACTGAAAGATGCATTGAGTGTCAAAAATTTAGTATTTATTACTTAGAATTAGCTCATTTATTATCAACCCCGTACAATTGCAGAGTATCGAGACTCTCTCTCTCTCTCTGTGTATGTGTATGTGTATGAGCGCGCGCGCGGCCACTTGCATATGCGTGTGTGAGTACGCGCGGGAGTGCGCGCGGTAGTGCGCGCGGGAGTGCGCGTGTGCGTGTGAGTGTGCGCGTATTTGCGCGTGTGCGTGCGTGCGTAGGAGCGTTCACGCGTGTGAGTGCGTGTGTACGCGCGTAGGTGCGTGTATGCGTGGGTGTGTGCGTGCGTGATTGCATACATTGTGACATTACGGTTTTCTTGAATTAGGTCGCGGGGAAAAATTTTTACAGGACTCTCATGAAGGTGGGCTTTGTTGTTCATACCTAGCTAGATTAGTTTATAAATAATAAGGCAGTAAACCTGCATAAGTCATACATCTTTCTAATAAATTAACTCAATAATTAGTTACAAATTAAAATTATATACAAAATAATAGTGAAAGGTTCAAAATAATTATGTAAGTACTTTCAGGGCATCTAATACTAAATTAAATATGTACAAAGTGAACTAAACTGTTACATATCCCTTTAGCGGTATGAATGCTTTGTAACGCTAGATTTTGTGGCACGAGCAACTAAAGTTCGAATCTACGAACTCTTTATGCGGGTCTGTTCTGTTCCCTCGCCGAGTCACACGATTAACTGCGGCAATAAAATTAAGGCACGCACTATGTATCACGGTGGTTTTCAAGATACCCCAGTTATCTTATGGCACACGCAACTGTTTAACTGGAGGATCCTGACAAGTCTTCAGCGAAGGCGCCCATTTCCCTAGCAACAAGGCACGATCGATGATGGCGGTAACATCGGCAAGCTTCCAAGTGCTAACTAGGTTCGTAGGTTCGGTTATATATTTTAAATCAAAGGTTGATTTACTAGGCGAGCCCCACCATGAGTGTGCAAGTAGATGTCTCCGAACCCGCGGTCGAAATCGAAGTTCCTTAAGCGTTCTTGAATCCCTGTTTATATAGTAGTTTAGGACGCGATGACTTTATTCTACTAGCGTAACTTATTTGCTATTCCTTTCTTGCGCTTTGCGATAATTTATCGTACTTGAACTTGCAACATGTTAAAGCTTAAAATGATGAAATCTTATTTAACATATACAATTAACTTATTTTATCTAAATACAATATTTGTAATTCTTCTAATTCTAATTAGGCAAGCTACTGGATTTACAAACATTTATATACGTAATTATATTAATTGTTAAATTTTTCCTGCATTTCGCGAATTTTTAAAGTCTTTTACATTGTATTTTTAAACTTAAATATTAATAACATCAAAACCCGCGAAACTATCAGTTTTTATAATCGCGATTTTTATGTTATATGAGGGTATTTTTACAGGGTACATGTATGCGTGCGTGCGTGCGTGTGTGCGTGCCTGAGTTCTCGCGTAGGTACCTGAGTGCGCGCTTGCGTGGGTGCGTATGTGCTTGCAGGCGTGCACGTGCATATGCGTGTACGAGTGCGCATGTAAGTGCACGGGTGCGTGCGTGCGCGCGTGTGCGTGTGCGTGCGTGCGTGGTAGGTGCGTGAATGCGTGCGTGCGTGCGGGAATGCGCGCGTGGGTGCATGCTTGCAATATTAGCTGTAAACCTCTTTTCTTCAAATAAAGATGTTGAAATGGTAATACGGTGTGAAACATTACAATTCAGTATTCTCAGCAAGTCAGAAGAGAATAAGTGACTATTTATAAATCTATGCAATGTACACAAATCACTAATAATTCCGTACGCTTTTAGTGCCTAGCTCAGCATCAATTAATTTGCGATGTCCTTTAAGGTACCCCGCCCATTTTATTTTCAGTACAACGTAAAAATCTTTTTTGAACACGGTCAAAGTGTAGTCAGTTCTTTATTGTGTGAGACGACCATATAGCGGATCCATATTCAAAATTACATCCAAATAGCAAAGTATGCAGTAGTTTCAAACAGTTAACTATAAAATTGCACCTAGTTTTCTTAGCGATTTTATAGTCACGTTTGAAATGTAGGCATAAGAATTAGGAACTTGGTGAAACATTATTCCTAAATCATGTGCTTTAGTAAAAGTATTTAAATTAGCAGAGTCGATGGAGTATTTAGTACAAATTCAGTTTGTATCTAGGGTAACTCAAACAGAAATGCTAAAATGCAAATACAAGAATTATCGGCAGAACAAATACTAGCGATCATATTCATATTAAACCCTGCAAGATACAGAAATACTACTTGTACAACTATACACTTTTGAATTATCCGCAATAATAATCTCTGCTGAAAATTATGCTATTTTGGAACGGTCAAACCAAACTAATAGAAAAGAGTTAAGGTGAAATGAAAGATCACCGTTCAACATAGACTTCCATGGGCTGAATTATTTTAAACCTCATTACCCTTTAAAATTAGCGCTAAATAGGAATGCATCATATATAGTTAGTAAATTAGTTGGCCGAAGTCACATCTACGTTGATATCTTATTGCTTTTATGTCGAGTGAGAACTTTCAATTCGATCACTCAAAAGCAAAGGTTGACTTAAAAAATTACATCAAGTAGTGAAGTGACTGAACAAGAAAACAAAAAAAATTTGCTCAAGACGTACTCTAGATCAAAAATGGAAGCGTATAGATATAACACATGAGATATGGAGATGATTTTATTAATTTTGACTAATAGAACTTTAAAAGTTATATGTAGTAATCAAGGTTAAAAGATAGTTAGGAAAAAATAATAATAGAAGTCCTGTCAAAAGCTGAAACAGAGCACCGCATATTTAAATTTCGGGAATTCGTTTGGAGGTGTTTCACGAAGCTGAGAATCTAGGACGAAGCGAACGCCTCATTCACGTAGTCCGCTGGAGAGAGCTTCTATTAAATATGGTCCCGTTTGTTTCCGTATCTGCGATTTGATTATCATGTGCTAGTAATGTACAGAATTGCTAATACATCATTTAATGACCGTGTTTTTCTAGTAGATCAGTATTTTAAAAAAAAATTAATTGTTCACTGTTGTGCAGTATTCACAGAGGAATTTGGAAGGAATTGCAATCCAGAAACAGGTAAAGAAGTTTCATGAATCTGGGCCTGTATTAAACATGAAACATAACCGGCAAAGAAATGTTTTAACAGCACAATTTCTAGATGGTACCCAGGACGAGGACGTTAAGTCAAGAAAAGACATTTTCTACGATTCCGCTCACAATGCAGTGAGGAAAATGCTGAAATTCTATATGTATCGAATGCATGTTTTTCATGAACTGCAGCAGTCGGGTTACTTTATACGTGTACAGTATTGCTAGTGCTTTAATAATTCAATTTGTGGCAACATGACCATCTCAGATAAGGTGTGTTTCACAGACGATGCATGGTTTCACCTAACTGGATGTCCGTAACCAAAATTGCCGAAAAAGGGGGATTAAAAACTTGCGTATTGAGTTGTTATTACATGCTGAAAAAATTGGCGTTTGGTGTGCCATGCCAAGGTGAAAAATCGTAGGACTTTTGCTCTTTAAAGTAACCATAGATGCTGAAACCTATCAAAATATTGCTATGCCGTTCATTGCCTTATTTTTCAAAGATAAATACTCTTGTATTCGCCAAGCTATACGACCTGTTAAACACAGCTTCTACAATGAAAATACTGCAGAGTATCATGAAGAAAGACTAATAAGTAAAGGAGAATTCCATAAAGATATGCATATTTAACTAAATCAGACTATATTTTATGGGGTGAAAAACAATCCACATCTCTTGGAGGAATTAGAAATTAGCATTCGTGTTGCAATCTAAGGTGTAGGTTAGGGAATGCTTACTACAAATAATCTACGTCTAAAATTATAGATCCAAGTACTGAAATATTTTTTATTCTTTCATGATGCAGTTAAATAATAAGGAATGGATTCAAGTGACACTACTCAATCGCGCTCGCAGCCATAGGGAAGCTACCCATAATTACATATAGTTGGTTCGAAAAACTTGTTAAGAACTTTCAAGAGTCAAGGATTGTGGCAGACCCAGAAGTGGGCTTTGAAGGATGTTAACTTAGATTTAGACAACTTAGAATATGCTGATATCGATTTTAAGAAGCCCTAATAACTCAATAAGCTAATTCGGCAAATAAATAGCATTCGTAAAAATACCAGAAAGTAAGCGGCAATGTAAGAGTAGTCAAAATTTTTTGTTAATCGTTTTTAGCAATCGGGAAGGTAATAAGTAAGATATAAGTTACTCTTCATTTGAAAACCACACTGAATGCAGGTGACAACGGAGCAAGGTGTTTACTGCCTTATGGTTCGGTGCGGCGAAAAGATTAACCGACTCATAAATTCATTTTCCATTGCTGGCAATTTTGACTGGAGAGACATACCTGATGCTCCAGAGGAAAGAAGTTTTCACCATGTTAAACCCTGAAAATTATTTTCCTACCTAGTTTGAATAACACTTTACAGTCGACAGCCCGCATATGGCTGAGTATACAATTTCCAGAGCACCGAATCAGTTGTAGAGAGTTTATTGACTAGCCCAGAAAAAATCCAGATTTATGTGTGGGGATATGTAAAGATATGTGTATACAGATATAATCCGAAGCAGGATCATCTAAGGGAATGTATTGTGATGTGCTGTACTGAAATAGTTCTAGATACCCTTGTTGTGTCATGGAAGACTGGGAAAGCTGTCATAAGGTACGCATAAGGGTTAATGAAAGTGTTTTTTTATATGCCAATGAACATATTTTTTGAATTGTTCATTTCGCCTATAATCGAAGATTTAGGCAATCTGTAGTTACGAATATCAGACAGTTTTCTAAAAATAAAAGTTTGTGACTAAATTTATTCTCAAAATACATCTAAGTTTTAATTTTTAAATTTCTTACTACAAATTAATTACTTTTGAAAATGTACAATCAGATGAGAATCCTGTTACAAACAGAAACGGAATTAAACGTCAGCAGACAAAGAGTAAATTCTCAACTTTTAGCGAATTGCTTAACATCGCTCAGGGCCTATGCGTGGCTGACAGAATGTCGATAAAGTATTGTAAAATGTATTCAAATTCGGATAAAGAGCCACACCTTTGGTTTAATACAGCTTTGATAAAAGGAGATAGATGACAACGAGGGTATCAAAATTGGCATAAGAAGTCGCATCTCTCTTAATTTTCAACTATAAATTGATTAAAACTTAATAATGCGATCAAATCACTCTATAAGATTCCATCACGGTAACAATTTAGCAGGTGCTGATTACCAATGTATCCATTCATACGTGTTAGCTAAAACATTGCTAAATAAAAGATTCCGTAAACCTTTTAGATAGATATATTCAAGCCAGTAAAGCTTCTGTTGCAACATAAATCACAAATCACAAAGTGTTACAGCGTTTAAATTTAACCAAAATGTTTCAAAATTAATCATTACATGCGAATCATGAAGAAAGTTAGTTGCAGATTTCAAGCTGGCACAAAAAAATTAAAGTTTCTTCTTGTTTCCTTTTCTATAAAGTATAGTAGGACTAAACTTGTCTAAAATCCTTTATAATACAAAAGCTTAATTTCATTTCACGTATGAATTGTCAATGAAATGCTTTATAGTATAGTAACATTAGTTCCAAACCACGGAATAAAGGAAGAAAAGGTTTGAATGTCCAATTGTTTACTACGCTTTACCCTAAATGTGATAAAAGGTCTCCTTAGCCAAGGCGCGGGGTTTGGGAAGTGAAGGGGGGGGGACGGAACCGTATATTTTCTCATTTTTGCAAACATCTCAAAAACTACTTAATTTAGAGATCACCGTGTTACATAAATAATTGAATTACGTTAAATTTCTCATAAAAATGGTCATATATATTTGTTTGCTACGCTCAGTTCCGGAGATATAGAGGGGTGAAGTATACTGCATCCATGGAAAATTATAGAAAAATTGTCGAACTTATCAAAAACACATTGTTGAATGGTAAAGAAGAGATTGATTCAATGCGAGCAAAACAAAAACATTTTAATAATATAAGAAATAAACGTAATTTATGAAAACCAATATGTACAATTTACATACATAACACCAAACGAAAATATGAAACAAAAAATCTAAATGGCGAAAAGGTAAAATTAACACTATTACTAATGTACTATGCCCAACTATTATTGTCGCTTCTCTTCACTATTACTATCTCAATCCATTTGAAAAGATTCTTGCCCATCCCCTTCATCCAGCTACAGTAAATCTTTTTCTCTGTATTGCTGCATCCGTGTTCAGCTCATTTGAACACACGGTTGAACACTGAAAGCCACTTCTTCGGCACTCACATTTGTTCAGATAATCTTATGGATTAACAAGAGATTATGTGTCTAGTAACTGTTCTGGAGAAGCATCCAGTCCATTACATATGGTCCTACTTGCAACCATCCTACTTCTTAACTTAATGGTACACTCCCAGTGAGTGTTCACTTGCTGCTGCTTTTGTTTGAAGCAGACGAGATAACTTAAATTCTCCTTGAACTGGTTCTTTTGGAACTGTTATTACATACATCGGATGATACAGAACATTTAAATTTTGTATTTTTTTGGATCCCATAGATAAGAAAAAATCATTTCCAGCATCATCAGTTTAATCTGATTGTGCATTAAGGTAATTAAAAGTATGTAATACTTTTCGCAGTTCTTCATCACATTTAACTTTTTGAAATGGGATAGTTTTGCCTGTCTTATTTATTGAGGATACAGTGTCACAGTCTATAAAGACATATCACACAATAAAACGTGTTTTATGTCCTTATTTCATGCTGAACTGCTTGATTGCCTTTATCAGGCACAATCATTTCCAAGCTAGAGTTGGGGGGAGCAAGAGTAATTAATATGACCAATAGGTCAGTGTCGTCATCTGATGCTTCACTCTAAACCTAATTGAGGTTCTGTGATAGCTGGCGAAACAATCACGGTCTCTGCGTCTCCAGGGGCTTGAAGCATAATACATCCTCTTACCTTCAAATGTATTCTCAAGAGGGATATTAGTTGTTTCTTATTGTTTGGGTTTATTAGGAATTCACTTTGCTCAAAGGTGATTTGAATGGGTTCTTCGACTTTCTCGTCTACATTGATAGCTGAACGAGACCTTCGCAGATGTTCTTCATCTTTTGTATTGAGTTATTCACAGGAATCATCGAACATGACCGTAGGTTTTCCATAATAGTAGAAGGCATGGTCACAATATTGTTGCTGTCCAAATATTTCTTTCAACTGTTAATCTGTTCTTACACTACATACTATCCCGTGAAGAAGCTGGTTGTGGTTGACCTGAGTGTAATGTAATGATCACAGATTTTGTCACAGTTGCTAGCAATTTGACGGTGTATTCTCTTTTCAAGCGAATTTCACTGATTTTCATCCTTTTTACCACTTTTATTGCGAATATTTCAATGTCACGACCCTAATCACAATTTGTTTACGAGTTAGCCAAAATACCTGTGGATAGGGAGGTTTTAAAGAAGGATTGTGCTGTTAATCCAAGTAATGAAAGCTTGTACATGCTTGGCATTTAGTTTGTGGTTTGCATCACATAGCTCTACGTGCTTCTCTGAGGAATCAGAATCAACTCATGTAAATCTCGCAATTGCCTCGATAATCTCGGAGCTCGCAGCCATCTATTTCGTCAATGTAGCGATTATTGATGCAATAATTCCTCTGCCACCTGTTAAATCACCACTGTTCTTCAACGGCCGCATCAATACTTATCAATGGTTAGATTGCTCTGGGAATACTAATAAACATCTGCAGGAAATCCTGCAGATATAAATGAGCCGAAATTGCATAACTCAGGTGCCCTGTGACATCAAAGAAGGCTTCATTTTCTACGCGCGGTGAAGACGGAAATAAAAATTTCCCCTTCGCTCGGTTTTTATAAGATCCACCATTTCAATTAACTTGATTCAAAGATTTTTTGTTCTATCACGTTCCTTGGAATTTTGCAATTGCTCTCCCAAACTGTTTACCAAGTTCTTGACTTCATTAGATTTGACTACTCATCAGGTCCTGTTTCCCAAGAAGTTGAATAAAATACCTTCACCACTTCTTTGTTGACGTCAAGAATCAGTGTCTCAATAAAAACCGCTAGAAACAGGGCACGGATAGCTCTGGAATATGATATACTATTCATCATCTATGGTATGGTATTCCTGACGTAAACTAGTCTCCATATCTTTTCTAAATCACTTCTAGCCATTATGTGTCTTACTGATCCTGTAAAAGAAAGAGAGCAGGTGAAACCTTCCAAGCGAATGAATGGTGGTTTTAAAGGGCTGCCAAATAATGGTTATCTAAGCTTGACTATAATGCAAATCTGACTATTCTTAAGACCCTTCAGAGCAGCATATTTCTTATACAGCGACTCCAACCAGGCTTGGCACATGAACCATCAAGCCAAGTGTCAGACAACCAAAACATTTCTAGGGTGTGAGAAATATCAGCTATGAAAGGTTTAATTTGTATTTATTTCCAATCTAAAGTTAGTATATGAATGTATCCAGATGTAACTGGGTTCTGGTATATTTGTAATTGTGTTAAGCTACAGCTTTCAATTTCTTTTACTTAACAATCGTTTTATGTACACAAGTGTCAATATCATGAGCATTTTAGGTGTCACCAACAAACTCTACTGGATATATCCTTGGTTATCTTCAATTGGTCATCCCTAATAACTGACCTTTTGAATTTCAACACTCCACTATAAGAAGCGCAGAACCCCATATTTGCCAATAAGTCAACTAACGGTCTTGAGAAAGACTGCAGTATCAAATTTAACAGGTGATACAAATGATCTTGGTCGAGCTGCTGAAATTATGGAGTGAACAATAGCGGTTGTTTTCCATTCAGTAATTGTTTCATTAGGTTTAGTTTCCCTAGTAGGCTTTATGATTTCATAGATAAGTGCCATCATTAGGGTCCGTTTTTAAGATAAGAGCGATTCTCGTTTTTGCAAACTTTTAATAGTTTTTAGCGATTAGCGCTACAGCACACGATTATGACTGAAGAGGTTCGATATATCCTTCTATTTCGACACAAGATCTACACCTTCTCAAGAAAGAACCCAACACCCTTTCTAAAAAGCCCTGTTGTGCTCGAATTGTTTAACAAAATTGTTCAATTCTGTGTTGTAGCTTAGCACGAGTATTAAAAACTTTTGCGGATACTTTCCAAGTAACTCCAAATACAAAAGTCTAAGGGAGTTAGGTCAGGAGATCTAGCAGGCCATGGAAAGGGATCTACTCGACCTATCCATCGTCTATAAAATGTTTAGTTCAGGTGCCCCCTATCAGAAAGCATATAATATGTCAATAATAATGAGAATTGTGGCTTTCTTTGATTTTCAAACAGCTGAATAGATGTTATCTCGAAAACCATTGATTTGCGGACGCATGTTCATTGCGACTTTTTAAATTGTTTTCGTTTGTACTATGTAATCCATAAATATTAAAACATTTTTTTAACTTAAAAGCTGTGAACACGGGGTTTGTACAAAAAGTATCGGAACTGATCTTTTCAAGCCAATGGGAATAATTAGCGCCCGATCCACTGTGTCCTTTCTTTCAGCTTAGACCGCTTTGAGAATTTGCAATTACCGTTGGACTGTCTGTCTCCGCTTTGAAGATAGACTTTGAACATCTATATATACAGGGTGTTTCCGGTAAGTTAACTCTATCCCGAGAAAAGACTAGAAAACAGTGGCGCACACAACCCCGATATTGAGTATTCCTAACGGTGTCCAACCTCGGAAGCCAGCAATGAACCAGACCAATGTAGCTTTGCCGGTCGTGGTAGAACATTCGTTCAGTCTATCTATGCTTTATTTACCATCAAGCGTGTGGCAGGTATTGCTGTTTTTAAACTCTTCCTTATAAATTAGAATATATAATAATAATTATAACAAATTCAGTTGCTACCTACAAGCATGAGTGCCGCATATTTTGTTGCAACCAATATCAGCATTGCGCTTTCGATAGACAATCGCTAATTAACATTAGCAATCCTTATGGATTATCGCTTAAATCGTCGAAACTACCGTCGTTAGTTGCTTCGTGCCGTTAGTTTCTCCGTTCTTCTTTCTCCTCATCCTGCGTTGATATCGTATACCACCATTACTTCTACCATCAAATTAACATACAGATCCCGAATCCATAACGTAAGAAACCTATGAATATGCGTGTTCCCTGTTACCAGCCCACTCAAGATAAACATAGGCTGGATTTCTAAAGAGGATGCAAGGACAAAGCCGTATACGTATCCAGGTTGAAAATACGGAAACTGTGGATGAAATCTTACAGATAGTCAGATCTGAACAAAACATTATTAGGTTTTTAAGGGAATGAAGTCTGGGTTAGGAATTATTCATGGTGGCGCTAACTCTATCGATCAGAGTAATAGGCATTGTGTTAGTTAATCAATTGGAACTTAAATCAGTCCTTACCTTTGAAAATACCAGTCTTAGCTCCTCGGAACCATAGATAAATAAATTTTTTGATATTATTTTTGTATATTAACTTCAATCAAGTTACATTTATTTGTACGGATGTGTGTGTGCGTGCGTGCGTGCGTGCGTGCGTGCGTGCGTGCGTGCGTGTGTGTGTGAGTTCGTGCGTGCGTGCGTGTGTGCGCGCGCGCGTGTGTGTGTGTGTGTGCGTGCGTGCGTGCGTGTGTGTGTGTGTGTGTTTGCGTGTGTGTGTGTGTGTATGTGTGTGTGTGTTTGCGCGCGCGCGCGCGTGTGTGTGTGTGTGTGTGGATATCTCGGAAACAAAAAATCGTAGATAAACAAAATTTTATATTTAAGTTTTTATCCATCCTTGCACGCGTCTGCAACAATTTCATTAGAATCCAATACCCGAAAGTGCCACTTTACTCTTGTGATTTTTTTGGTTTTTGAGATTTTCTCGAAATTGGATGTAACGATTTTTTTAAATTTTATATTTAAGCTTTTGTCTTCTTCATATAAGGCGTCAAAAATTTAATTAAAATCTAATCACCAGAAGTGCCCCTTTATTCTTGCGATTTTTAGGTTTTTCTTGCGATTTTCTCGAAAACAGCTGGAGCATTTTCTTTAAAAGAACTAAGCACTTTTTCTAAAAAATCCGTTGAAGCATGTTATTAGAGAAAATTTCCTGAGTTAAGCAGCATTTCTCCTATCCACTATCTTGGATGGGTATTCGTTACAATTATCGTTTCCAAAATAAACGTAAATAATAATTTAATCATGTGTGGATACCATTTGCATATATATGTGCGTAAGAGAAAGTCGTGCGTTGTCTCACACCAGATTTTTCTTATTGTTAGTTGATATGTAATAATTAATTTTGTTTAACTCTTCAATATAATTTAATATAATTATTCGCTTTATGCTACTTATAATATGTATTGTTTTTCTTTTTTCTCTTTATTATATATACAGCAAGAGAGAAGCGGAAGAACAGCTTTTTCCTTGATAGTCATTAATTTGAATAAATCAATTATTATTATTATAATAAATAGAAGCTGAACTTCATTATCATGCCGCTTCTGTCAAGCTGATACATGATCCTGCTTCCTCTTAAAATCCACTATCACTCCGGGGTATACGTGTTTTAGTCGACAAAGCTAATACCTTGTTTAGCTTTTCTTATTTTAAAAGTACGATTGCTTTTATGAGATTTAAAGATCATTTGACATATTTGATCCCAATTTCAATCATCTAAATAAGATAGATACAGAGCGTTTCTAGAATATAGCATTAAAATGGAAAAAGCCTTTGTTTAAATATTTATAAGGAAACCCTCACGTATGTGAAGTAACTTCAAATGTCATTATTGTTGATATTTAAATTTAAAGATGTATATTCCACTTAAGCTTATTTTTGTAAGAGTGCTTTTTGATCCTGAACATGTTCAGAAATATTCAGTTGTTGCTATTCTTTAGCTACTTTAAGATAATATTTGATTTTCTCTTCTCATTTTATTTTATTTTTAACGATTTTCAATCTGAGAGCATTAGTACCCGTATATAAACGAGAAGAATATTTAGATGCAAATCCGGAAGAAAAATAATATATAATTTAAACAGGTTATATCTGTACAAAATTTTTAAAATTAATAATTTCTATTTATTACTGTTGCACATGTATGATTTTATAATAATATTGAACGAGAACAATTTTTATCCTAATATCCTGGAAGTTATTTCAAAGTGCTACTATTTCATTTATACGTTTTAGATATCGTTTTGAAGTCTTAAAATAAGCTAACCATTTCTATATTTTATTAACAAGCAATAAATTAAGAAACATTTTTGTACTAACACCTGTTTAGAAAACACGTAGACCGAACTGATATTTTAAGCATTCTGTCAACAACAAAATTTTAGCTATAATCGAGAGGGCAGCTTTATAATTATAAATTATGTATACAGTTTTGGGCTGATAATTTTGCTGCCAACGTTTACCATAATTATCATACATATGTTAAAATATTAATACCGCCACTTAGGCAGGAAAAAGTTTGTAACACTCCCATTTGATTATTTCAGTTCGTCATAAAGTTTTAGCTAGCTTCATCCCCTTATTTTATGTCGTCTGGAACTAGTTAATATTATGTTCCCTGAGTGCTCCTTTTTATATTTTTATACTGACTGGCAAGGGGGTCGCTTTGAAATCGATGTTTCCGTTTTTATTCTGCACGTTGAACTGATTCCGCGAATATAGTTTGTTTGATAACTTATTTTTACTAGTTACGTGTTGCATTTTATTAAGAAACCGCCTTTGTTAAGTGGCTAGGCTGTTGATTTTCGATTTTTGAAATATTTTTTTGTAGTTTTCTTTATTTTCTTGTAAGATCTATTTTTTTATTGTTTACTGGTGTTCTGAAAAATTTTTAGTTGCTAATGGCGTGCAACTTACCTTTTGGAACTGTTATTTTATCATGAATTGCTATCTAATTTACTTACAAGAAAGTACCTCCTCTCTATAGAATATCTAGTCCTGGTTTCTGTTTCCATGCTACGACTGGACTGCTGATGCTTAAATTTGATCTCAAAATTATATTAAGCAATTAAAATAATTCCCGTGCGTATTATGTACCGTTGCATGTTCGTCTGCCATTATTGATACCGTCAACGCCTTAATAAAACTTGCCATTTTCTTCTTTTAAAACGAGTCATCATAAACGTGCTTTTTATCGTGGGAAATAAAAGGAAAACGAATGATGCAAGATCAGATCAATGATACATCTTTAAAAAGTTTAAACTTCAGTGACAGGTGTACGAGGCTGCAGTACAAATAGAAAATATATGTGAAACACAGAATGAAAATGATTTGATTGTAGGAATAAATGCAATTCTAGCAGAAATATACCAAAAAAATACATTAGCAATAGAAGTGCCGGAAGTAGAAATTGGCAATACTTCAAAACAAGGAGATTTTAATAAAAATGAAGCCCTGACTGTTGAAGCTATTCCAAATGACCACAGGTATGCTGAATCACAAAACTAGGGTAAACGTAAAAAGAGACACCAGGTTGATGAAAATGAATGAGAGTACAAAAAATTTAAGCTATTAAGAGAAAAAGACGAGGAAAATAAAGGCAAAAAACTGATTGATGGTAAATCAAAATATATATTATTAAAGCTAAAAAGAGAGATTGATGCTATCAGTTGTAAATGTGCAAATCTAACATTTAACTGTAAAGTGATTTCAGAAACATATATTTGATAAATTTTGGAAAATGCTTTGGAATGAAAAAAGAATGTACGTAAGAGGTATAATAGAAATACAACTAACAGCTAGGAAACGTGATCGGAATGATCCAGGAACTTCCAAAAGCAAATTTTTCTTACAAACTTAATTTGAATGTAAATAATCGAAACCTTCGTGTATGCAAAGCAAAATTTCTGGGAACTTCAGGATTAGGTGACTGAATGGTGCAAAATTGGTTACTGGATAAAAACGAAGTCACTGACGCGTTATTGCATAATGAAGTGGACTGTGGTATAAAAGAAAATAAAAATATAAAGGAAAATGAAGGAAATATGGATCAGTTACATACAAAAAAAGGGAAGCAACAAAAGAAGAAAGCAATTAAGGAAGAGTTGCTGAAGAGTTGCGACTATTTCAAAGAATTTTTGACCTCACTGCCCAATGTAGAGTCCCATTACTGTTGGGCAACCTCCATAAAATTATAGCTTGAGCCACATTGGACATCAAAAACACAGTTATATAATGAGTATTCTGCAGGCATCTGCATAGTCAAAATATAATACCTTTGTCTATCTGCTCATTCCATAAAGTCTGTGAAGACTTAAATCTAGCTCTTTATAGACCAAAAAAGGACCAGTGTGACACATGTAGAGCATTTAAACTAAAGCACATAGATGAGGAAACTTACAAAGAACGCCAAAGTATGAAAGCTTGTGCAAGAAATGAAATAGAAAAAGATAAAGCTCAAGAGAAACACGTATATACAGTGAACTTGCAGTAATTATGCTTGAGCCCTAAATCGAATACATAAGCGTTATGCTACAGGAGCAAATTCGGAGTATACAATCATTGTATTTTTGATCTCATAACCAAAGATGGTTATTCCTATCTTGAGAATGAAACAGAAGGTCAGTTGTCTTCTAAACAGTTTGCAAGCATTTTGCTTCATTTTATTGATTCGCAAATGCCTCTTCGCAACAATAGTAAAAAAATAGTATTTTACAGCGATGGGTGCAATTACCAAAACAAATGCGCAATTTTGGCAAATGGTCTTTTACATGCAGCAAAGAAACGCAATATCAGAATTGAACGAAAATATTATTGGAAGAAGGTTACACTCAGATAGAGCGTGACTCAATGCACGCGACTATCGAACGGAGTCTAAAGAACAAGGAAATTAATGTACCAGCCAATTACATGCAAATATGTAGAAAAGCAAGATCTCATCCTACTCCCTATAAAGTAAAATATGTCGACCACAATTTTTTTAAAGACTACAAGGCAATGCCATATCAGTCATTTGGCCAGGAACAAAATTGGAGATGCAAAAGTAATAGAAATCCGGAGTATGAAATTTTATGAAGGAAAAATATATTATAAATTACATTTCCAAGAAGAATATAGGTTGTTTCCTCTTTGTGATGATACAGAGCCTTCACGAAAACCAAAACGTGTCACAAGACGGTCCAAATCTGAGCGTGCTACAACTGGTTGTGATGAATTATATGAAATTGGACAATATGATTTTCCAGATTTATTTAAAGAGCGACTGAAGATTAGCGAGGCCAAGTTTAAACATTTACAAGACTTAAAGTGCTCTTTGCAAGTAGATTATCATGCATTATATGTTAATTTACCAAGTAGAAAGTAAAAATCATCAATAAGTAAATTATCAGTGTAATAAAATAAGTAGAATCATCAATGTTTTTTTTTATTTTCATACATAGTAAAATAATGTTTGATACTATCCACTTGTTTCATTTGTAAAACCCCATCTGTACTAAACAAGTACTTAGTTTTACCTATTATAAAAATATCTTCAGAACACGTAACTCCATATATGAAATATTATATTTAGAACAAATACTGTAACTCCAGAAATAAAAGCAAGTAACTCCAAATTAATTATTTGCATATCACGTAACCCTCATTTATGTTTCTTTAATGTCATAATATGTTTATTATTATAACCACATTGTTTATAAGTATAGTATTATATTGAGAAAGCATCTTCTGAAAAAAAAACTGCTCAAAGTGACAAATGATGATGTATTTTGTGTCTCCTGTAAAATCTGCAAAATGGCAGTTACGTGTTTTTACAATTAAGTCATCGATATAATTGTCTTGCTCAACAAATGTTATAATTGTACTTAAAAATTTTTAATAATTGTGAGGGCGTGTCTTAGTACTTGAAATAGACTAAAGCTTATTGTGTCCTGCAGCGATATGAACACGGATTATTCGTCGGCACGGCAAGTCAACACGTCCGTACTAAACTTATAGGTCGAATTTGAAAATGTAATTATCAATAACTTTTAAAGTGTGCCGTTTATAAAAGTAAGTATAAGAAAATTCTTTTTTTGTATAGTTCATAAACCGTCTACAGTTTTCATAATGGCCCTTTTCTTGAGGTACCCACATTCAATCTACACTGAAGCTTTTATTGTGGCGACGTTTCGACAGAGTCTCATCTGTCATTTTCAAGCCCTTTCATTTTAGGTTTTTACTGTGACTTCTCGTGATAATAGCCAAACTATTTGACTTCGAGTCGCAGTCGTAGTAAAAACTCAAAATGAAACGGCTTGAAAGTGACATACGAGACTCTGTCGAAACGTCATCATAATAAAAGCTGCCCTTTTAAGGACGAAAAAAATACGTGGAAGGAAATTCGGAAAAACAATTTCGCATTTAATTTGAGCATAGAAAACCAATAAGTTGAACCAAAACGATATTACAAAACGCATTGGTGCAACAATGATAAATAAATAACAAAACTGGTCAATTTGTTCTGATTTGAACCATAACCTAGAAACGGTAACCATGTAGTGGTTATGTAAGCTTCAATTGTTAGCAGCTAATATTTAGAATTGTTATTCGAATTAGTGACGGAATTATGGTTGTTGGGTCGTTTTACTAAAAATTATGTTAAATTAAAAATTGAATAAAGAGTCAATATAAAGTTTTTAGTAAAATTCAGCAAAACTGTTATATTCAACGGAATTTATAGGGAGACATATCCCAAGCGCGTGATTTTGAGTGATACGGGAGATTTACTGCTGGCAGAGATGAAGTTTAGAACGAAAAGCTAGGACGCCCGATTTTTGCAACAAATGAACGAAATGTCAAAAGAATCCGAGAAATTCTTAAAAAAGAGAGACGTTTGAGCGTAAAAATCATTGTTAAACTATCAAATATCAATAGGAAAGTTGCCAGAAAGAGTTTGCACTAGATCCGAAAGAGTCACGAATTTCAAACAGTGCTAACGTTTTGAATAATATTAAGCGAATTCCAGGTGTTTTGAATTTTTTTATTACATGTGATGAAACGTAGGTCTTCTTGTATAAGTTGGAAGCTAAATGACATCTATCTACTGAAAAACGCCAAACAACCCCGAATTAAAATAGGCCCGAGTGGGTAAATCGAAGTTTAAGGTTACGTTAACAGTTTTTAAATCTATATTGGTCAATTTTATTTTGTACATAAATCGGGGTAAACCTGTCGATACTTAATTTATGATTTTACGTTCTCTTCGTAGAAGATTGAGCAAGATGGAATAGGACGCGCTGAAGTTATATAGCGACAGTTGGATTGTCAATCTACTTAGATCTGAAGGAAAACCTTCACTTACGAAAGTTCCGGGCTATTTGTGTCTTTTTGCTAATGTTCAAGTTCATGTAGGATCAGTACACTAATTCCTTTAAACCTTGTCATCCAATTATTCCAAATACGTTGATTGTCTAGTCCAGATAATAATTTTCGAAGGTAAGTTGACTATATCTTGCCGACAGGTACAATTATTAATGTGTTAAAAGAAAAGTACTGCACCTGCGAAACCAATTAATTCTCACAATTTATTCTTTTTAATGATTTAAAAAAAGTTGCGCATGTAAATACGGGAAAGCGCGAATTGTTAAATGGAGCGTAATTACTCAATTAATGAATTATTTATTATTTGTCTCGCGGTCCCCCAATCTGTTGCCGCAACCCATTAACCTCAGACCTTTCCCGTTTAAAAGAGGAACGCTAGTGGTCCAGCTGTACCTTTAAATTCATTAATACAAACACTATTAAAAGATTTGTCTAGTTTATTAATCGGGAAATTTTTGCAGATTACTGACGTTTGAGTTACTCAACTATAATTCCAAAGGTGACACATTAAAAGTTAAAATACTTTTTTACGCCATTGGCTCTATTTTTAAATATGAAATTTTTCTTTTGTAACTTTTTGAATTATTAGTAAATGAATCTGTACTAACTTAAATTTAATCCTAAACATGAGAATTTTATACGGCTTGAAGAACAACTTTACAATCTATTATACGAGGTTGATTAAACCATTTTTACAAGTTAATTTATATCCTTTGCACTATAGATTTTAGATGACTGAGTTATACACCTTTAACCTACTAAAATCCTTATTCTAATATCTATATAAATGGTGATGTGAAAACAAACAGTAAGAGCTGACACTATATACACGGTGGTGCGAAATAAATAACAAGAGCTGGCACTGTATTACACGATGGTGCGAGGCAAATAGCAAAGGCTGACAAATATATCTGGAAAAACTTAGTATTAAGGAGCATTCATGTGAAAAAGGTCTGCATCTGATTACTGTGATGTTCCTTTCGCCTACTTCCTATGAGAGCAGACGATCAGTAACGACGTGTAGCTAGAATGGCATGTAAAACTCCCTGAATATTTAAATCCTTACACTTACTATTGGTACTTTTACCGCTGTTAGTGATATTTCATTAAAGGTTGTTCGTTCATTAAGTGACACTATGACCAGCAACTTCAGACGTTGAAATTCTGTGCCATAACGTAATACCTATAAATTCCTGGATAATATAATTCTGTGTGTCAAATGAAAAAATGCTTTAAGGATCCTATATTTTTTACGTTGAATTACAATTATTATTTTTTCAAATTTCCATAAACTAATATTAATATATAAACTATGGCTTGGAACGGGTACACTTTATTGTTGATTAGGAGCAATATATTGCTAAGAATAATACTTAACCTTTTAAACATAAATATACCACATGGGGGGTGAATTTAAAGAAATGTTTGTAACACCAGTACCAAGGGCCATTTCGATAAAACACCATAACCTGGCACAAAATTACTTGTCTAGTTTTTACAATGTTTTGCTTTCCTTTAGAGGAGATTTTGGGTACATAAATATTCTAAAATGGATTGGCGGTTTATTTCCATTGCTATAGGCATTATTTTACAACGAAAGCTTTGGCCGATAAGAATCCTTAAAATTCCAGGAAAGAATTTAACGCACCGTCTCTTTTAAAGTTATAATGCTTTCCCCAAAAGTTTTGCCATTGCTATTATTAATGAATACAGATAGCAGAAAATACATTTGCAGTGGAATTTCTGAAATTTGTACGTTTCCATATTTTATTATTTGTTTCGTGACATTTCCTCAGAGAAGACGATATTTTTGGTGCGCGTAAAGATTTACTAGGGTCATTAAATTACGATAAATTTTGTGGAAATTTCATATACTGGAAATACGTCACACGATGGGAAAGGATAAATTTGGTATATCTTTGATACAAAAAATCACTTCGTTCAAAAGCGATTATAAATTTCAACTGAACAAAACTACGGGGGAAAAACCTATTTTACCCTTTAACATAATTACCTTGCAATTCGGCATCTAAATGAATCAGTAAATCAGCATAATACTGGACAGCTATTTTCATTTTCTTCTGCAAATAGTTAATAAGAATCAAATCTTTGCAATCCCAAAAAACATAGCCACAGCTCTATTGGGCGAAAAAGGGGTGTTTATTGGTGCATGTTTATTGGCTTCCATACACTTGAACCGCTATTTCGTTTCTGAATTGTAGCAGTGAATCTACGTTTCATCAATGGTGACATATCGACGAATAAAATCCGTTAGATTACGTTTTGACTTGGCCAAAGACCCAATTGCAGGTTGGTCCACAGCAAATAAGTGCGGCAGCCATCTTGCGGTTATATTTCAAGAGTCCCATGAAAGTTGATACTTAAAACATCAATGTCAAACCGCTGATGGTTTTTTATACCGTATGTCAAACTAAATTTTAGATAAAGGGAGGCTGTGCGCGTGTTTCATTAATGGTAACGTTTGTCGTATCTGTATTGATACTGACATAAT
>JAHWXV010033243.1:0-16257 GCA_024586415.1 Phrixothrix hirtus
AAATGAACTTTGATGGTTAAAAATTTGTTCAATTGGTTTTGAATTAAATTTATTATTTTTTGTTTAATAGCAGACATGAATTTACCAAGATTTATATGATTTTCTTTCGCGAAAACCCTATAACTAATTAACGAGACCGAAAATCTGATTCTAAAACCAATACGTCATCATCATCATGTGTAAGCGGTGTCACAGCAGCAGTCTTATGGCGGTTACTTCGCAAATGTCCATCATATGACCTCCTGGGTACAAATTGATGACATTTATCACAGTAAACATATGCTGTAAATTAAAAGTTATACTAATATAATCAATGATCAATGACCTTACCGCTTATCGTCGAAAGGTCTCTCACATGATTGCTACCTACTGCATTTAGCATACCTACAAAATGTGACTTACACTTCATTAATGCATTTAGTACTACACCTTACCACTTGTTGACGGCCGACTGTCGTTATTTAGGTCATACCCTCTATTATCTATAAACATTATAATATTTTTTCATTCGTTTAATATAAATATTTCACTTACCATTTATCACTGGGATATTGCTTGAATCACCTGATATCTTCATGCGCTTATTACTTCTTGTTTCTATACAAAGCGAATAAATATACTATTGCTAGAAAACAGCTCTAACTCACCGTTTGTATTTGAACATCGTCTTTGGCGATATATACGCAGAGTATATATTCTTGTAAACGTTCTCCCACACGTTTCACATTGAAACATCTTGAGAAGACTGCTAACTTATCTGTAACAAACGTTTATGTTCGTTCGAAGCTTCCCGTCTCTTTAGTCACAGCCATTTTGTTGCTTACGGGGTGTACCACGGGAAGGTGAGAACTTATTGCTTCAACTACACCTCAGGTGGAGAAGGAATAATGAATGGACATAAGGAATGCAGACGGACATAAGGTATAAGGCATTATCATCGACACTTACAATAAACTCCTGGACACGGTATTTTGTCTATCGATCGTATGTAGTAACCGTATTTGCCGCCCTTGACTTTCCGAAATTCTCTTATATAATTCGACAATTATCCCAACTGCCGAAAACGAACCACTTTTTAACTCCCGTTCTTTAATTTTTAATAACATACGGAACCGAATGCGCTTAACCTTTTCAACACAAACAGCACGCCGGTTTTTATCCATTTCTGCGTCCAATTCTCGAATTCGACCATGTCTAGAATTGTTAGGTGGCGAGGGAGGTAACAAAAAAGGGTCCGCGAAATCTTCCCAGTTTAATACTATACACTCTCTTGGTTCTTCTTCTTGACGTTCTTCAAAGCGTTCTTCTTCTCCTTCTTCCTGGCGTTCTTCACCTTGTCATTCTCTTTATTCTTCTTCTGCAGCAGGTGAGGAAAAAGGCTCTCTGAGGTCTTCACACTTCAATCCAAGATCCCCCTCCGGTATGGCGGGTATCACTGCGGGAGATGGTGCACTTTACACCCTTTCCACACCCGCCTCTTCTTCAAACAACACCGGTGAAGTTAAAGTATTTTCTCTTAGTGGATCGTTGTAATGTTCGAGCAAACCGTCAGGATTTTCTACCAAGTGCACCTCTGGTAAACTACTCTGAGAAGACTGAAGGATTTGCTGAATTAATCTAACTGTGTCGAGAGATTACTTATCCTCTTCTTCTTCTGCGGTCTGCACGGGGTTCACCTTTACAGAAGGGCAGTAGAGAGAATTTCTTACTTGCAATAACCGCCGCAGTAGTACATCCTGTCCCTCCCCTTCTACATCGGATGGTTGACTAATTAAGTCATACCCCGCACAAAACACCGGTTTGCTTTGCATAGAATCCATTCTCCGGTTTAACAAAGAATGTACCGCAAAGGTGCCATCACTCCAGGGTATAAATGGAATGTTCTGCAACACCTTTACTCGTTTGGTTTGCGATACATCTTCAACGACAGGTCTGGATTCCATATGCCGCACATTGTAACGACAAGTTACGACGGAATTTGTTTGCCCCAATTTGCACACACACATATTCCGCCTAACTCTCGACACTTTACCGCGAACACTTTTACGCTTGTAAATTCTCAAGTTGTGTTAAATCTTAAACGTTTTCTCAAAGCAATCTTTACTAGCAATAGCTCATAAACAACTACTCGCAGACTATATACACTACTTTGTAGTGGGAGTGACAGTGGTGATATCTGGTAAACAAATTTAGCTTTCCGGGTTCAACATCCTTATAGTTAGCAATAAGTTCACCATATCAACTGAGTTTCGGAGTCATACATAGTCCATTTTACATCATATTGACCTCTATTATTGACAAATTCGACACATAACGCTCGAATTAAGTCGCTTGCAACACTGCAACGAATGGTTGCGAATGTCTTCCGGTTCAACAGCCTTGTATATCGTATAAATTTCGGGGTTATATAGTCAACATTACACCATTTATACTGACCTTAATTATCAAAAATTTCACCACAGGTTTGGTTTACATAACGCGCGATATTCAGACAAATGGTTAACTAGAAATGCGTACAGAGTTCAACAACAATTCGTAGCAATGGGTTCAGCTTAGTTTAGCTTAGTTCCAGGTACATACAGTCAAAGGTAGACATTCATGCTGATGTCAATTATGGGCAATTTCAACATAAGATATTTGATTTCAAGTACCTTACAACATTGTAACGAATAATTGACGGTGACGCAACCTCTTTAAAACATATAAATACCGATAAGTATTCCAATCTACTCAATCCCACTTTGAACATGTGCCTGGGTGCATCTATATTTTTTACAAATCATCTATATAGTAATTTTGAAGACCGCTTATTAACCTTTGTGAATTGGAAAAATACTATACCGTCTATACAGTTAGCACGATCTGGTTTTTACTACACACAACTAGAAGATAACGTACAGTGTTTTTATTTTGGTATTACCTTATGCAAGTGGAATAACACCGACTCAGCTCCCGAAGAACATCTGAAGCACTCATCCCATTGTCACTTCATATAAGTACTGTTTCAAGGGCAAAGCTACGATACGGTGCATTAAATATGTTTTCTGTGACATATCTCTACTTAAGATTGTTTATCACCAACGCATTCCAAACCAACGTTGCACCCGGAGATTATACATTACAACGGATAGAAAAAGACACCACGGAAAGTTTTCGAACATTATTATTACTGACAGCGAATATTACTAGCGACTTATAAATTGCAACCGTATAATGGGATAAATTAGTATTACGCCCTAGAGGATTTTAAAATGGAAAATCCCCTGAATAATTGATTGGTCTCGGCCGACTATAGTGTAAATGGGAGTAGGTTCTACGATTGATAGAAATACGTGAACTGAGAATTCAGGAATTTTGCGTATGGCAGTAACATTCAATAATTTGTCGCGAAAAATGGTAAAATAGTCTCGTGCAAGGGCGTCACTTTATCGTTGCTCTTTATTTAATAGCAACAAGGGGGTATCTGAAAGATAAAGAAACCGATCTCCAAGCTTATAGTTAATATGGAGCGGTATTAATTCACAAAGGAAGTTACCTTTATTGTTACGATACCCGCCGCTGGATATCTCGCGTATCAGGTAGACTTACGACGGTTACTCACTAGGTGTAAAGCTAAAAAACTATAACAACTAATGCTTGTAAACAAATATAAATTATCACTATGTGGTTACGTATAATAAAAAAAATTGGTTTAAAAAATTAATTATAATGTACACAAATATAAATTATACAGTACTTATGTACAAATTCTCCAACAATTAAATATTAGATTATATAATTACTACAGCTACTTCAAAGGGTCCTTGTATCCCTAAGATTACGTTATGCTAATTATATAAGTAAACAGTTTATCACAAGGACCCTAAATACTATACAAATATAAAACGTCCATAACGGTAGTCTTTTCAAAATTGATATGAACCTTGTTCGTGAGTTCTACGTGATACGTTAGCCTTATTTCGTGCAAAGAATTTAGGTCCGTACGGACGTTGATGAAATGGTAATTAACTAAAGAAGTTTTATCACTAACTTGAAGGTCGGAGACCTATAATCTTTTCGATAAACGTGGTTAGTGCAGTAGGCGTTTTTCAGGTAATTGTTTTATCGTATCCCTGGTACAACCCATACAAAATTAACCCTGTTGACTTTAATTGATAGCTAGTTGGAATCGACCCTTTTTAAAAATTCGCCCTTGGCGTAGACAGATCAAGTGGACACTACTTAACCTTCTTTAACTCGATATCCGGATACTCTTCCACTAGTTGTTCATTATCTTATCAACCGCACCACACACGCAATTCGAAGCTTATTGCCAATGCTATGGGGGGAATGAGAGTGGACTATGTCTATTTTTAGACTGGCCTTCAAGCAGGGATTTCTGACTTCTTGTATATTTAACGAAATGTTTCTAATTCCTTGCTGAATAGGAATATATTACTGATAAATTTATAAAGCAAATTATGATGTATAAATAATATTAGTACTTTACAAAATGGATTTGATTATTATAGCGCGGTACTATATACCGGGTGTTTATAAATAAGCGACCAAGTCGTAGAATTTTCAGACGCGCTTACAACCGTTATAAAACTAACAAGACCGAGTACAACGATGGAAGTTAAGTTGGTAAGAAGCACTAAGAAATAAACCGAACAGACCTACAGTACGATTTTGATAGTAACAGTTTTGTTCTTTTTGTTATATTTTGCAAAATTTATGTATTTTATCTGGAGATCTCAAAAACACTAATTTTTCTCCTTTCGTAATGTATTATTTTAATAAAAACCAAAGAAACTATTATACTTCTATTTATTCTAACACTAAATAAGAACTATAGTTAGAAATACAATGTTAAAACATAAAAGTAACTGTTATGGTCTATTTTAAATGGCGGCATGCCCGTTATGTCAAGGACAAATGAAATCAGAACCTCTTTAAATTATAGAAAATTGACTTACCCAACTCACACTGAATATTTTCATATAAAAACTGCAGCACCTTGTTGCACCTTATACAGGTGACCGATATGGGTGAGTGCCAGTATGTGGCAACACTTGTTACGGTTGTAAGAATAACCCGTAACAACGTCCAACACACCTCGCATATGTCTTCATATTTAAAAGTTACCTCAGGTATCGGATTCCCAGCCCCGTCGATTTCATGATACGTACACGTGTAGGAATAATAACAGAACATCATAACTAAAACAAAGCACATAATTACACCTGCATTAAATCTTTACTACACTTTACACTCACTTTCAAACACCGGTAAGTTATACAATAAAACAAATCTTTACAACACTTGAACTTAAACTGTCCCAACTTAGAAACATGATCACTATATATTACGTTATAGATATCCTTGATCTTTTGCCTTGACCTATATCCGTGACCTACATCCTTAACCTTAGGTTAAAGGTCAAAAGTCAGAAGCCAAAGGTCAATATCAAAATCAAAGGTAAAAACCAAAGGTATAAGAAGCCGGTTAAATTAAAAACGCTAAATAATATAAAGATAGCTAGTACTGCTAACAGACCAAAATATAATACACAAACCGCTCAAAATTTGACAAGAAGTGTTTTCGCCACATTAGATTAGCTGCATTCGGCCTTGGCACGAGATTCAAAGCAGGTGAATCGGTGTCTAAGGCTACAAAAGGATTTCATGATAACTAACACTGTCGACACATTGTTCGTAGGTATACAAACCAAACTAGTCTTGACGAGAAAAGTTTTAAACACACGAAATAGGTTAGAATCGGCCTTAAACAAATGGTAAAGGTCGAAGGTCAAGCAAATCAGCGTATAAAAGTAGAAAACTATTTGATAACTGGCACTGTTGACACATCGACGCTAAATTTGGTCTGAAGAGTTTACATGACATGTGGATAGTTACATTTAACTCAGATCGTAATACCCTTTCCAAAGATACCCCACATGGTTTTGGTGACATACCTGCATCCTCAACAGACTTTGACCCTCTCTCACTTGGCCCTAAGTGATACCTGGCAGGTACCGATAGTACAGTTCACCTCAGCTCATTCAGCCTAATGCAACGATACCCCCACGGCTCATTTGGATTTTATTTTGACTACGAGGAGTATTCTGCAACATTATCATTCACATCAGACGTTAACACCTAGGGTGTCAAGAAGCACTATCGTACCCGGAACATCTTTCGTATATATCATATATGTAAATTCCGAGAAAATGTATGACTTAATATGCGTACAGCCTCAATGGAACGAGATACGGCGATTCTAATCACGCCGTGGGGGAAGGGGGATGGGATCTGAATGGGGAGGGACGGGCCGTAGTTTAGGGCAAATTATATCGATTCGTGGGTGTTAGATACCGGTAGTGGGAAACGACATTCTTTGGTGGGTGTATAGTGGGGATATGTTAGGGAAAGTGATGAGCAATCCATTGATATACTTTATTTGTGAATTATACGTACTAGACATCAATAATATTTAATTAAACGAGCATAGAATCGTGTAAACGGAATTCTGTTTGTTTTACAGTTAATAATTGTTTGATCTTGAAGATTTCTTCAATATGCGCACGACCTTGACCCAAATCCTTGACCTAATTGAAGATTAGCGATCCGGATGTGAACGGCCTTGAACAATGATCCATATTTAGAAAGCGCTTGACCTATGACCCAAATTTAAAAATTCCTTGACATATGACCCAGATTTGAATTATTCCTTGACCTATGACCTTGAAATTCGACCTCTATCCAGTTGCTCTTCCAGAACCCCCATTTTCCCCTACTCTAGTGGAAGTAGGGCTAAACAATAAGCATTATTCTGTGCTGCAGTGCAGCGCCCTATACTGCTTTCCGCGGAATAAATATAAAGTAAGGATTTGAGTACAACATATCTCCTCCCCCCAGATTATATAGTTCTATTAGCGCCTCATTCGCCTGATATCAAATTCCTTATTCCTGTATGACATGTTGTTTTCTAACCAAAGCAGCAAATAGGACCTTGTGTTGCAATCAATCACGGAGATATTTTAAATTATAGTGACGTTAGTATGTTAAATTTTCCAACAAAACTGAGATTAGTGGCTTATACTTGTCAAGTCACGCGACACATTGGCTGTAACCATTTGACCCATATATTTTTAAACCTCTTGCATCATACTGAAATATGACGTTTGGTTATTGCATATGTAATCATACTGGTTGTAAAATGACGAAGTGTTATGTAACAGTAATGCGAGGCAAAACTGCGGAAAATGGAATTACAAGGAATATGGATAGGATAGTATAGGATAGGATACGATAGGAAAAGGACACATTAGTTCAGTTTGTCACGGAGAGAGGGAAGTGGAGAGTGGAATTAACCGATGGTAAGTCGTATCCTAAATTAATTAGTACAGAATAACAAAATAAGTTGAGCGCCACGTTTTCGCTGCTATATGTATATATGTAACATGAATATCGCTCTTCTAAACAGTTGCCAAGTTTCGATCAGATCATGCTAGGGCAAAAACGAAACCTAGCATTGGCTTTAAGAGCTTACTCATCGAAAAGATATGCGCGATTAACTCCCGTAGTACCCCGTAGTACACTCGCAAACCTGGATAGATTGTTTATTTTAAATAAAAGAAAATAATTTGGTTTACAAGACCTAGAGGTTAGCTTCTTTATTGTCCCTCGTAGATATTAAATTTGAATAAAATGTTTGGAGAAAGTAAAAATCTTAATTGTTACCAACATCAATATAAATTATTTATTGGCAACATTATTAACCCAAGAAGGGTAGAGTTAAAATGACTTTTAAGTAGCTCAGCATCTTTAGTTAATTCAAGTTAGAATCAGGTATTCGTACAGTTCAGAATTATTTGAATGTAAAATATACAATAAGAAAATGCTAGCACTTTTCAATACATTCAGCTTTTAGAAAGCAACAAGTGTTAAGTGTTGTCTATACTTTTTCTGCGCGGTAAGAAATCCTACCAAGTGTGCACAGTCGATGTACGACCTACGTAATTACGCCATTTCCTTGGCTGACGCAAAAGTAAAATTTTATGCAAATAAAAGTAAAGTAATTAATGTAATTTGATGGCAAAGTTCTAATATTTAAATACAGAATGGTCCCTTCATAATATTAACAAATTTTAAACTTAGTCAACTAAAATACAGATAAAATAATCAGTTATCAACATTCACTGACTAGTTTCTGATATAAGCTTCAAATTTAATTTGACTGAGTAATTTCGATACTGACAGAATATTTATGTTATTGAAGCTAAATTTTATTTCATATGCGATGAAATAGTTAATAATTTTAATGACACCATCCCATTCCTTTTCAGAAGATCAGCTGTTTTACTAACTTTAAGTTGGTGATGAGAATAAAGCAACCCTCTTCTCGATGTCTTGAAACTTTGTACTATAATTTTGAAGACCCACAAGCTAATCGGAAGCGAGTAGGGAGAGTTAGGCGACGATATCAAACAAGGTAGGCCATTCCTGAGATATATAAAACTGGGCGCCGCCGTCTCATAGCTACGATAGTCGAAGCCGGGCAAGACGATGTTCAATCCTAAAAACTTCGACAAATCTCTCAAAGATACATCTTCTTGCAGAAGCGTGGTTAGCAATGCGGTGGATTGCGTCTACATCCCATTTCGGTATATACATTAGTTAACATTCACTAAAAATACAAGAACTCAGAGCTGTTACGGCTTTCAACCTTATAAATAATTAACAATGAACTTACATTAAATTAAATTTAAGTGGTCGTGAAGAATTAAACGTTTTAAGGTACAATCTAGCATTTAATATTTCAGCACCTTTGTCATGCGACGTACAGGTATTCAATTACCTTAAGTTGGCGGAAGAGAATTCAAAAATGCATGCCGCGTGACAATAATAATGCGCAAAAACAATTAAACCTAGCATAGGAAAACTAATAGTTCCCAACCAACACCAAAACCGTGAATTAAAACTATTGTAAACTAAATCTAAAATCATTGAAAATCAACAAAATATAAGAAAGTTTAATCAATAATTCTAATGTTATTAAATTTCAGAATTATATTAAGGTAGTTAAATACAACTATACTTAACACCTTCAACAAAAATGAAACGATATAGAAAACGGTGGGCTAAAATTTAATAAATGAAATAACCACATAAAAGAAAAGGTAAGAGAGACTATATTTATCCTAAAGATAGCAAATTATACCCAGAGGTCCATAAAATCGTAACAACTAGTTTGAAAAAATTTTAAGCCGAACCTTGTAACAAGCGGCTGCCAACCGCAACGGAGTTTCTCGATGTGAGGATTGTGAAATCTATCTATTTAAGCCTCAAATGATGATACTTACACAGTATCCTATCGCACAGCTCAAGGACACGCTGTTAAAGAAAACATGCAGGACATATTACAGCAGACGATTATTAGTTAAACGTTGATCTAGGAGGCAGTACCGTAGGATTCGAAGACATTTCCTCGATTTCAACAGTTTCAGGCGATAGTGAGAAGAAACCGTAAATAACCCTCCTATTACAGCGAGTTAATATTGAATTGCAAATAGTATAAAGTGGTAACACTGTATAGGATAAGGAAAATGATTAATTAGCATGATATTCGCAGACCCAACTTTGGGGTGCTTTTACCATTTATGAGTAAACCAAATCACAACTGATATAAAAAACGTATCCTTTAGATTTTAATGTCTACAACCTCACAATTGAAAGGAAACACTAAAATATCTTCCTTGTAAATATTTAAAACTAGCAACTGAGATGAATGTCTTCAAATTTTAGTTTATTTATTTTAAAATTTTAAAAGAACTCGAACCTAAATTTGAAATATAAGAATTAGAGCAATATGTATTGGAATTCAAGGTACTAGGTAATGTTTAGAGTTTAGAGCACTGATTAGCGGCAAAATTAATTTGGTAGTTACCCGAATGATTATTGGTCGCTCTTTGTTAACTCAAAAATTACTGTGCAGATAATACTTCTTTAGTTATCTGTAATTTTTGAACATAGAATCGATTGCTACATGAAGTTATCACGAAATAGATTTATGTATATTATTAGATAAATTCACATTAATAAAATAAAATTAAATATGCAATGTAAAATTCCTAAGAATTGCGTCTTCTAACCCACAGTTATAATTTTTCGTTTATCTAACCAGTACAATTGTTATTATTAAATATTAACTTAAGCTATTTTCTAGTGTAATTATCAAGGAACGAGTTGAAGGTCAGCTTCAGCTAAACTCTCTCCTTATTAATTTTTTGTGAATAAAAATTATTTATTATTATTTTTCAGACAAAAATTGTAAGTATTGCTCGAATGCTTAACGCATTGAGAAATAAAGTGAACTTACTATAGCTTACTATAATTTTAATAACGAGGTATACAATTTTAAGACTGTTTAATGTTCTGAAAGAGCAAATAACGAATCTGTTACAGATTGTGTTATACTTTTCCAATTTTTAGTCTACCAGAAGTAAGGTAACCTATTTCAACGCTTGGTTCGATTTGGTGATATCGCAAAGTTGAAAATATAAAATAAAGTAATTAAATATCTACAATCATAATATACTATGTAGTACGAATTTGTATACGAAAGGACTGCAATCCTCGGGGATTATATCACTAGAGGTGTTTAAGAGTTTATAACAAAAATAAAGCTAAAGTTTTATATATCAAAAATAAAAACAAAGTTTTATTTTAAAAATAATTATTTCATTGGCATCTTAAAGACTTTACAAATTATCCAGCTAATATTGGTTGTGATCTACTTCCTTGTTTTCTCCGATTCCTCTTGTCTACTCTTGTCTGTTTTGTCTAATTTCTGTTTTCATATTGCTCTATATTATCAAAATTCTCGTTATTACTGTCCTAATTTTTTTGTTGCTCTAAACCTGATTTTTCACTGATTGATCTACATCCGTAATTATTATTATGTTCTTCCTAGCTTCTAAAATTTTAGTTTGTTCTTTCTGATTTACTATTTCCTTCCTTTGGTTTGCTTCACTTTTCGTGATTTTACTGCAGTTAGTTAGTTTAATTAGTTTTGCAAGGTATCCAACTTGACTTGGTTTTGATTTAATTATCTAATTTTTGATGTAATTTCTGCAATAGTCTTTCAATGTTTTTGTTTAGTTATTTTTACTAACTACTATAAGCCACATGTAATCCTACATCATAGTTGTACTTGTTTTAGAGTATTGTTAAATATATTAAATGAAATTTAAAAAAACCTTATAGGTGCTATTCGCTACATCTTATACCCAGAGGTGTTATAAAGTAAAAAGTTCTATTTACTTTCAATTTATAATTTATCAAACTATTTTCCATTTTATCACCATACCCACATTTAAATCATACGAAAGTCAAATATTTAACCCTGGAGTTGTAACGTAAGTGTTTCTAATGTTTTATTTTAACGTGGGATGCCCTTGGACCCCTCTGAAAAATACCTGTTTATGTATGTACAAAAGTTTTTAATTTTATTTTCAAATATTTTATTACTTGAAAACACAAATGTCATTTAAGAAAATATTATTTATTAGAAAGTTCACAAATATTGAGAAAAACAAAACGTTTTGTTGAAAAAGTGTTAAATTTGTTCGACACTGTCGGTGACTGCTTCTTTTGTGTTCTATAAACATTTGTCACAAATATTATGTATATGTTTCAAACACATTTTATTAAAATATTTACTACAGAAAGATTCTGTTTTAATATTTTTACTTCTTGAGCAAATTTTGCACCTAGACCTGGATACCTGTTGAGCTGGATTAGGCCCGCTCTGGATTTCTTTATATTCTCTACCACACAATATGGAAGCCCGTTTTCGAGTTTCTTTTGGTATATATTTATTTTATGCTCTTTTCTTTAAATGATCTGTTAGAAAACTGAAACCTAGATCTTGCAAATATTGAAGTCGTTTAATAGTTATGTTGGTGTTGTTATAAGAACCAATAACTTGGCTATTGATTCCTGCAATATCCAAAAAACGAAAAAAAAAAGTACTAAAAGCTATCGATTGGATTTCCTTGATGTGGAATATGTACTACACATTTCGTTTACAACATCTACAGCGCCTTTTGTAATGTTATAGAAAGTGATAATATTTGGTTTTTGATCTGTTCCTGTATTTTCATCTATCAAATTGTCATTTGTGTGTCTTGACGAAATTATTATTATATTTTTATTTTTATTTGGAATGTAGGAAGCTAGTGTCTTATCAGTTTTAAAGCCAAAAAGAAAGCTTTTTATTTTCCGGCGTTTTGAAACTATAAGTTCAGTAGGAAGCTCTTGTTTATTTTTCCGCAGTGTACCCACAAAAGTCAATCGTTTTTCTAAAAGTTTGTTAGTCAACGGTATGCTGGAAAACCAATTATCCGCTCTCACATTTCTACCACATCCTTCAATTGGTCGTACTAATCTCAGAACTGTATCAATTGCCGAGTTAGATACTTTATAAGGCCCAGCAGGTTGAAGTCCTGCGTAAATATCCATTGACAGCGTATACCATGTTCTAGCCTATGCCAATGTAAAAATGTTTAATCCATATCTCGAAGGTTTCTTAGACATGTATTGCCGGAAAGGACATTTTCCACGAAATGATACCAATTGTTCGTCGATTGTGCAATATTGAGAAACGGAATGTTTTCGACAGTTTACCATAAATGTTTCAAAAACGTCTCTAATTGCCGCAAGTTTATCGACTTCTCTTCTATTACTACAAGTACGGAAGTGATCAAACCGTAAATATTTCAGCAAAAACATAAGACGTCGCATATTCATAGTTACGTAGTAAATTTGAATTCCCAATCTTTGTGTATTCCACAAATCTACCAGATTCCGATGCCCTGAGCGTATCGAACCCGCTAAAATCAGCGGGGCTAGTAACGCTTTTATTTCGGCGATATCAGTTGTGCCCAATTTTAATATTTGTGCAGTCACAATCGCCGAAATAATATTTTCATTTATAAATAACGTAAAACACTTTGAAGGCGTTTTACAATTTTTTGCGTCACCTTTCACTCATGGTAAATGAGTAACGATGTTTTGTTGTTGTGCTCTCACTTTTTTGATTCCTACATTTCTTCTCCATTTTGTTTGTTTATCCTTACTTATAAAATATCGAGCGTTTACAACTGTATCGTTGTCATCTGCTTCTGTTTATCCTTACCTATAAAATATTGGGAGTTTACAACTGTATCGTTATCATCTATTTCTTCATCTCTGGATTCGTTCGTAAATGAAGTATCACTTTCACTATTGTGAACTGTTTCTTCGCAATGATCTGTTTCGGAATCCATAATCTCGTCCCCAATTTCATCATCGGTGGGAACATTTTCAAAAAGTTTTTGAACTCTGTTTACATCTCTCTCATATTCATCCATACTGGCATAAATAAAAATACATAGTATTAGATAAATAAAACAAACAAAAGAAAACAAACATACCTTGCATGAAAACGGGAATAATTACAAATTCCTATGACAGTATGATCAAATAAATAATACAATACTATAATTATCAACAATTTCATAAATTGCAAATTGGGGATCTACAAACACCCCAGATTCAACAATGCGTAATAACACAGGCTGAGTGACAAACTTCTACAAACTGGTTACTAAGGTTATAAAACTAAGCTAGTAGAGCCGACAACAACTTATCTAATTCTATACAGAAAATTCCACAACTTTTACAAAGGTGGGGGTATAGTATACCCTACGTTACCATGCCGGGTTAAATTTAAATCTGTATTTTTGTAAAATTCTATGGCGTGGGCAATATTAGAACTTAATTTGGTGAATTAATGCGTATATTCAGAAAAAAGCAGGGGGTTATGTATATTTGAATTAGCCTTTTCAAAGCAAATGACTTAATGGTGCGCAATTTCTACATTCAGAAGAAATTATCGAAAGAATTGCTATATACGAAAAGACGCAATTCCAATACATACAAAAAATTTATACAGAGAAAGAAAAAAATATATTGGAAGTATCTGTTAATTTATTGAAGAAGCTCAAACTAAATAGTCGAGCATCGAAATAGAATGGGTATTTATTTGACAAATTTTAAGAATATCCCATTTTAGTAAAGTAGGTACTTCAAAGAAAACTGTGGTCCTACTATTTCATGATTCTAATATGTTTATTTATATTCTAGAAGGTGGCAATATTAGAAAACATCAAAGTTATAATAAACATAAGGATTGTGAAACTCAATATTTACTATGATCGACATTTTCTTAAAGGACCTTTCAAGCAATTTAGGTCAATAACGAATACATAATCAGTCCGCATTCATAGTTAAGCGCAAAACACTGAATGTATGTTATTAACCAACACTACATTTAAAGATGTCATATAAATTTGATTTTCGAATTACGCATAAAATTATTTTTTAATTGAAAATTTGACAAAGTATAAAATGAATTTTAAACAGATACTTAATTAATAAAACGCTTGAAACGATTTGTAAATTAAAGTTATTAACGTTCATTATATAATATAAAACAAATTATAAATTGGATTTTTCGTATCTTGTTTACCATAATAGAATAATTATTAAAAGTACTAAAATGAAATTTCGAATTTTAGATCTTTACTAAAGTGTCTGAACTCTTAAATTTTTAATGACAATTTAATCTTCATCTAATACCAATCAATTCTTAAAGTGTAAAGTTGGTATCTAAAATGAAATAAACCTCCAGTAAAATTAACAAAATTTTTGTTTCCCGTCAACTTTTGCTACAAATAAAAGCGCACAGTGTATTAAAGGATTTTTAAAAAATCTATTTTGATCTCTTTATGGCTAGGAATTTCTAAATCCCTAGACTGCAATCTTTTAGCAGAGAATATTCAAAGTAAATCTTTTTCTTTATTCACTGTTATTACAAACAAATTTCCTTTCTTTCAAATTTCACCCAGCTTATTAGCACGACTAAGAAGGCGACCTATTTTATTTCGACAGCGCTTAATAATGAATAGAAGTGGAACCAGACACACAGTCTAGCGGAAAATTCTGTCATTACTTTGAAGGCATATTGAATAAATATATATTTTTAGAAAGTACACCAGAAGGGTTATAAAATGATAACAATTTTATTCGAAATAGCTTTCATTATTTTGTATTGTACAAACTAGCGTTAATACTTTAATAATATTAATAATACCTAAGTTTCCACACAGAAAAAAATATAATCGTAATATTAATGAAACATGAATCACAGATTTTTCGTTAATATTATAAAACATTTTATTAGTTTAATGAAATTTTATTTATTAATCAATTATCAAATTCTTTAGTTGAATGAATAGATGTTCATTGGCTAGTTGACTAAATAAATATAAATTGTCTTTAATATAATGAAGCTATTCTTTTGAGCAACAAATGTTTTCATTGTGAATTCGCCTACAAGTACTATGCAGTAATAAAACATATAATTATTTCATTCCTTTAACGAATTTCTTTAATGTTACACAAGTATCGTATTTCAAGTATTCATTATAGCGGTTATTTACCAACGATTATGTTCATCTATTCAAATCCTTGCCGAACGGTCCCGGGATAAACAATATTTTTCTTACTGTGTTATTGTGCAATAGAGCAATGCAAAGCTATGGTGTTGAATTATTGTTTTGGTGTATATAATAGTGTTCCTTACATATAATATTTTATATACTCTTGCTTCAAACAAAAAGTAAACCTTTTTGTAATTAATTACCTATTTAAAAATTGATTTTAAAATTATTTGCTTTATATGCAAAGCAGATTACTACCATTTAGAATCTCTAGTTATCCATTTTAAACGCTTTCATGATCTTATCCCTAATTCTGCATTTACATAGATGTTGTGACTGCGCCAGGCATTTAAAAATTTATCGATTTTCAAAATGCACGTGAATCGCAAACATACCAATAAATACCATTCCTCCACAAACGAATATAATGTGTTTAAAATGATGAATTTATACATATACAGGGTGTCCAGCGGTCGGGAATTCCTTAAAACCCGGGAATTATGCTTGATTTTTTTTCGTCGGGAAAAAACCGTGAAATTTCGCATTAATCGGGAATTTTAATGAAATTGTTTCAAGTTTCGATAAATTTAACTTTGTGTTCGTTTTTCATCTTATAAAGATATGAAGGCAGAATAGCGAGAAATATAACCACCACTATTTTAAATTCAATGTCAGACATCCAATCAGAATTGAATACGCGTATCCCACTACTTTATAGGATGGTAAAT
>JAHWXV010033251.1:0-28338 GCA_024586415.1 Phrixothrix hirtus
AAAAATAGGTAAAAAAGTTCCTATAAACAGGATCTGAAAATGCACCCTCTTCGAGATAAACACCCCCAAATGGGGTCGATGAAAATCATGTTATTGTTTGGATTTCCTACACGAATCAACCGATTTAAATAAAGTTCGGTAGCTTATGATCATACTTTAAGGTCTATGTTCACACCGATTTTTGTTGAGATTCATGAACCATAGGAGTCGGAAGTTATGCCCTCTTGTTGTTTACAATAATTAGACACTGTTGTCATTTTACGCTAATACTCACTAGTGTGTCTTCCACGTTCTAACGATTAACAGATTAACACTTTCAGATTTTGTGGATTGCAGTGTCAGCACAGATTAACACTTTCATATAAACAATTGCAATTATCCCAAAAACAGTGCAAAATACGAAGTCGAAATAAGAGCACCTTTTTTACTTGATAGGGTTCGGGAAAATTAATTTTAACTTTAAATCTGCAAAATTCTGAAGGGTATAAAAAAGATGCTTGATAACGTTACCCGTACTCCCACTTCCGACGCCTATGGTTCATGAATCTCAACAAAAATCGTTGTGAACATAGACCTTCAAGCATGATATCAAACTACCGAACTTTATTTAAACTGGTTGGTTCGTTTAGGAAATACAAACAATAACATGATTTTCATCGATCCCATTTGGGGGTGTTTATCTCGAAGAGGATGCATTTTCAGATCCTGTTTATAGGAACTTTTTTACTTATTTTTTCGTGTAGAATTTGCCGTTAACAAGTTTTACACCCATTATGAATTACCCTGTATATGTAGACAGATAAATGGAAAGGAAATGGGTTAGCCCAGCCATACTTTGATGGCAATTTTACTTTTTTAATCATTTAATTCTCTTCTTTAATGTAATTATAGTATTGTACACCTGTCATTTTAAAATTATAGTTATACATCAGAATTCTTTCTTTTTAATGCAACATCCACATAATTACAAATTTCTTTTAGTTTCTCGGTTCTGGTGGCGTAGATAAAAATGTACTTAAATAGTTTAACAATGGTCCCTTTAATATCGATAGCCAAAACATCCGCGGAAGTTGAAAAAATGTTTGTAAAACGTGTGGATATCCTAAGCCTTCAGCTTCTTCTCTCAATTTTGAATTCAATTTAAAAAACAAACTACTTTTCTAGTTCTGTTTAGATCTCCGAAATTAGTAGTGGTATTGTTCCCGCAAAGAGTTACAAGTTTTTCTGGACAAATATTTAGATTTTCGGGATATGTTTTGCAATATTTGGTTATTGTTTCAAAACTCTCAGTATACTAACACGTCCTGCTGGCCTTCTTTTTCGTTTAAGCATTGGATTAATAAGAGAAAAGTCTTCTCCGCATTGTGGTTGCTGATATCGGTAAAACGACACCATATTCAAATTTTTTACGCATAGTTAGACAAAGAGAGGTGAAAAAATATTTTCGACGATTGCTGTGGCCTTTGTTTTGTCAGCAGTTTGTCTATTAGCTATTTTCGGGTTTTAAGTTTAGTATTACAATCGATTCAGCGGCTGCAAGTAAATTTGTTTCTTTGGAGTCCTTCTTTTCATAAACCTTTATATCCGATTTATTAATGTTTGTAGCAATGTACTGGATGTCAGATTTTTTGCCGTGGTTAATTGTAGTATAAGAATTATAAATAACGCGTAGTACTTAATATGCCGAATGGCCCTTTGGTATAAACGAACGTTCTAGAGCATAACAATATTTGACATAACATTTTTTATTAGCAGTGTAAAATTACTTACTATTACCAAACCTTTGTATTACATGAAACTCACTAAACGGACATGTGGGTGAACACTTACAACACAAATGCAGCACCGATTGCATTGAACTGAATAAATAAACGAACATTGAGTGGTAATTATTCTACCATCCGAATCCCCACAATATTTGCACGTGTGTGAAGTTAGCCCCGCACTTTTTGATTTTTAATATTTTTTAATTGTGCTATGTTTGTGTTGTGTTGTACGGAAACCCAAAATTTAGAAACTTTACGCGTGCGCATAATAATTTAAGAAAACTTAATTTTTGGTAACCCCGATTTTGTTAAATTTTGAACTTTTTCATTGCGTTAGATTGTCCTCCGTGTGCGATAGCTTATGCCACAAACATATGTTGTATAACTTCAATAATTTGTGAAAAGATAAATTAAACAAGATTTGCCTAGCCCCGTACATTTGCTCAAATAAGCTCAACTTTTTTCCAAATAAATATAATGTGTGCCACATTGTGTTGTTGGAGCAAATTCGATATATGCGTCCACTCTGTAGAAAAAAATATTTAATCAAGGACATTAAAAAGATTTGAAAAATCGTAAGTGTCTAAGGAATTTTGGTGAAAAGGGGTGTGAGCAAAAAGAGTTTAACATTTTCGAATTAAAACATTAAGCTATTAAGCAATATGAATAGAAAAACTTTTTAATGTCGAAATTTTGAACCATAGCTATTTTTCGTAATATACCCAAATGAAAAAGCTCGATTTTAGGATACAGCAACTTTATATCGCAATAAAGTTTTAACTGCAGCACATAACCGAATTCCGCAAATTGTAGTCGAAAGGATTGAAAACATTATAAGTATCTGGGGAATTTTGACCAAAAGGTTCGGGAGTAAACAAAAAATTAAGCATTTTCGAATTTTAAAACATTTGTGCTGGATTGTGTTAGTCGAGTAGAATAACTTTTCCTAATGTCAAAATTTCGTACCATAACTAGTTTTCGTAATATAGCCAAATGAAGAAAGTCGATTTTAGGATATTGATCATCGAATTCTGCAAGTTGTACTCACTTGTGCTAATTAAGAGTAATGAAAGCACGACCTAAATGATTTAAAAAATTATAAGTATCTAAGAAATGTTGGCCAAAATGGGCACGAGTAAACAAAAAATTGAACATTTTTAAATTTTAAAACATTGAGCGGGGTTGTACTAGCCGTCATATTATAACTCGCATCCCCAATACAGTGATAAAGTACTTCACCTCGTTAATACTTTTCAACCTAGTGATAATCGGATATTTCGCATTCTAGAATGTGGTGCTAGAGAACGTAGTACATTGTTTTAATAGGGAAAAGTTCAAGATATTTGCATTTTGAAAAGTATGTAAAATTCACTTTTTGTAGGTTACTAAATAAAAAGTATTCGACACTATAGTAATATGAAGAATATAAAATTATATCTGTTTAATACTGTATTGCAGTGCAATTTTGTTAATTGCTTATAAAAGTCTACGGTGTTCAAATTTGATTAAAATACTGGCCTTCGGTATTCAGTTAACTGAGGTATACATTTTTGAGAAACACTGACAAATATCATTAAAAGTTTTTGTGACACTGACATTAGAATTAACTTTTAGAGGTACGCTTACACTAAGGAAAATTATCTACCCTATAAGAGATATATTTAAAATCATTTGTACATGTGTATACATCAGTGACATAACCTAGGTGATAACCTATCCATTCCGAAATTAAATTCTGAACATTGATTTGAAAGAGATCATAATTACTGCGCCATAAAATTTCTATACCGTAAAATTAGCTTTTTGCATTTGATTATATTACGAATACTAGTTATGGTATAAAATTTTGTCATTAAAAAAAGTTATTCTACTAGGACAGCACATTTTGTTTGCTCCCATCCCTTGTCGCCAAAATTCCTTAGACACTTATAAATTTTCAAATCTTTTTGATTGTCATTTTTTGCACTTGATTAACATAAGTTAGCACAATTCACAGAACTTCAATAAATACATTGTAAAAATAATTATTGTTTGTTTACTATTTAAGATTTAATAATTTTTTTCTATAGAATGGAAGCATATATCGAATTTATACCAACGGCGCAATGTGTCACATATTAGTACTGATTTGGAAAAAAGTTGAGCTCATTTGAGCAAATATGCGGGTCTAGGGAAATCTTATTTTTATTTATTTTCTCATCAATTACTAATGTTATATAACATTTGTTTGTGGTACAGGCTAGCACACACCGGGGACAATCTAGCGCAAAGGAAAAAAGTTTAAAATGTGATAAGTGCGGGCCTATTAACAATTAAGATTTTTATAAATATTGTGTGCATGCCTAGAGTTACCGAATTTTGAGTTTAGGCACAAGACGGCATAAATATAGCGCAATATAGCACAATTTAAAAAATTAAAAATCAAAATGTGCGGGGCTAAATTCACATATATGGCATTTGCTGCATTAATCGGCGTTCGCTCTTTATTTTAAATTATGTAGTAATATACAAGGATCGTCCAGAAAGCAGCGCGATTGATTGTGTGTTGGTAGCTCGGGTCCCCGCTTCAGTGTGAGCCGAGTTTCGTCGCGGTAAGGTCACGCTTATGTGTTTTGCGATTATTCAAAATGGCTATGCCAATAGAAAATCCCGCCAAATGTGGAGTGCGTAGTGGCATTCGCTTTCTGAATGCGCAAAATATTCGGTCTATCGAAATTTATAGGCAAATTGAGCAAGTTTATGGTGAAAATGTAATAAACGAGTCTTCAGTGAGGAAATGGTGCATAGTGTTTAACTAAGGAAGAATCAGTGTGCACTATGAAGAACGTAGTGGAAGGCCATCACTCATTACTGACGCATTGAAAGTAAAAGTTGAAGAAAAACTTCAGGAAAACCGGCGTTTCACTTTGAGTGTATTATACGAACCTTTTTTACAAAATTCACGATCTCTGTTACATGAAATAGTGACAGAGCACCTGAGCTAAAAAAACATTTGTACTCGTTCAGTGCCTAGGATGTTAATGGATGTCCACAAAACGAAACGGATGGGAGCAGCCCTTGAATTTTTGACTCAATACGAGAACGATGGTGACGAATTTCTCGACCGCATTGTAACGAGGGATGAAACTTGGGTTTCTTACAAAACGCCAGAAACCAAGCGTCAATCTATGAAATGGCATTATCACTTGAACTCACACTCAAGACCTACAAAAGAAAAACCAAATTTGATAACCAGAAAATTGATGGAAACGGTTTTTTGGGACCGAAAGGGTTTAATCTACTTGGAGCTCATGCCAAGAGGTGGAATAATAAATTCAACGGCCTACATTGAAAGTCTGAAACGCCTTCGGTGCGCCATTCAAAACAGAAGGCACAGAATGTTGTCACCAAGGTGGTTTTGATCCATGACAATTCTCGACCTCACACCAGTGCACACACACACACACACACACACACACACAGAAGGAACTTCAAAAACTTAGATGGGAAATCTTCGGGCATCCTCCTTATAGCCCTGACCTGGCACTAAGTGATTTCTATTTGTTTCCGAAATTGAAGGAGATTTTAGGCGGAAAACGATTTGAGAACGACGAAGACTTCAAAGAAGCAGTAACATCATGGTTTCGATCTTTCGCGGCTGAAGAATACAACATCGGTATCGAAAAACTGATTACACGATACAAGTGCCTTGACAGTTACGGTGATTACATCTAAAAATAGATTAAGGTGATGGTATCTTTTGTTTTTTCTTAGTTATAACAAAACGTTCTTTAATTTTTGGACGAGCCTCGTATTTGTATATCTGTTAAAAATTTGAAGAACGGGGCAAGTACGAGGGATGTTGCTTAAATTGACTATTGACGTACAAAATGTATAGTTTAGATATATGTACTGTCAAACAACTGTCACAGCAAGGGTGTATATAGAACCGTTCTAATACAGAATAATTTTAAAGTAAACAAAACGCGGAAAAAACATGGACTTAATTAAATCGTGAACATTTTTGAGCAGTGACTTTGTTTTATTGTCGATTGAAAAAAGTGAAAAGGAGTGTATCGCTGATCTAGAAATTGCTTTTGGTGATCAAGCGCTATCAAGAACAACTGTGTTTTGGTGGTATCAAGAATTTAAATTTTGTCGCAGTAAACGAAGCCATGAAGGTCGTGAAGGATTACCAACGACATCAACAACAACAGAAAACATCGATGCCGTACAGAAATGATAAATGCAGATCTTCATGTAACTTATAGAGAAACTCAGTCATCCTTAGGCACTGAAATGAAACAAATAAATCAAACTTTACATGAGCACTTGGGTTTAAAACAATCAAGTCAAATGGTGCCCCGAAACACTTAAACGGTTCGATTCAAGTACATCAAGTTTGGTATACGACATTGTCAGTGGTGATGAAAGTTGAATATATGAGTATGAACCTGAAACAAAATATCAGTCGACTATTTGAGTGTTTCAAAATGAAGCAAAGTCAACTAAAGTTGTGCACGCTCGCCGTTTTTCCAAACAAATGATCGCGTGTTTTGTATCAAAATTGGTCATGTGGTTACTATACCTTTAGAAGACTGTAAAACTGTAGATTCTGTTTGCATATGTTTTGTCTGCAATGTGAAAAAAAATAAAAAACGACGTATCATTCTGCATCACAACAATGCAAGTTCACACACAGCACGACAAACTGAACCGCTCTATCCCATCTCATGCTACCATATTTCAGGTACTTAGATTTTATTACCCAAAAGGATTACCGAACCCTTATAAAGAAGATCTTATTGCATTTTAACTAAACGTGTTGTAATAAAATATTAAAGTTTATTCGTGAAATTAATTTAAGGAAGGAAATGGAATTGATTTAATTAATTATAGAAAAATGAATAGCATTTTTGAAATGCTTACGATTATCTCATTTTAACGATATCAAACACAGTATATAAAGTACCTGTGTGTATATTTTTCTATACCCTATTTTTTGTAAAATTTAAACTGTTTAATAATGATCAATTTTTTTAATTAACTAATATTTGATATCATTGAAATCAGAAAATCGTAAGCACTTCAAAAATGTTATTAATTTTTGTATATTTAATTAAATCAAAGCAATTTCCTTCCTTTAATATTTTATTACCACACGTTCAGTTAAAACGCAAAAAGATTTTCTTTATGTGGGTTCGGTAATCCTTTTGGGTAATAAAATCTAGGTACCTGAAGTATGGTAGGATGAGACGGGATAGAGCCAACTGAACTATTTAGCCAGTCAGAAAGTGGAATAATGTCTCACCCTCCTTACAGTCCTGATTTAAGGCCCAATGACTTTTATACGTTTCCAAAACTTAAACATCGTGTGTGCGGTCAACGATTTTCAACGCCAGACGACGCAATTGAAACGTTCAAGAATGGAATTTTGAGTGTGTCGACTTCTGAGTGGAAAGAATGTTATGACAATTGGTTTAGTTGCATTAAAAAATGTATAAAGTGTAAAGGGGAATATTTTGAAAAGCAGTAAAGCAATTTTTTATTTCTAAATATGTTCGTTTTTTCTATCCCGAAATTAAAGCAGCGGCCCTCGTATGTATAAATCCCATACATACGGAACATATGGCAACTAATCCCACACTAGCCGTTTTAAAATTCGACGAATTTAATGGGATTCAAGTGACATTTAAATCTTTATTAGCCAATGCTAATTATATACATATATTAAGAAAATAAAACTGATCCAAATTAAAATATTGCTTACCTTGGTTAAATAATATTAATTTGAATATTTCGGGTTCAATTATAAATACTTAACTGAATGCAAAACATATTTTCACTAAAGCCGGTTTTCGTTTGGGAACGATATTCAACTAGTCTTCTTTTTATTTTTCCAAATAGCATTAATGAAAACTTTTAATATTATATAGAAAAAAAGATTGTTGAACATTTACAATACAAGATTTAATCTTTTTTCAAGATTAAACTATGAATTCATAAGTAAGGATAAAGGATTTAAGACATAAGAAAACGTTCAAAGGTACTTATGTATACTAACAATAGCAAGGTCATAAACTAGGAATTTTAAAATTCAATTATATCGATTGTGTATGTAAACGTGTATTCCTTTCTATGATTGTGACTAAGAATTATTTTAAAACTACAAATTTTAAAAACCTATGTATTTTGTGCACAGATAAAAATTAAATAATTTTATTTGATTATCAACTATGTTTGTACAGTTAAACCTATAAAGTTGAACACCTCCATATGTCTTTATGATCAAATTGAGCAGTTTTTGTTATTTTGTTTTAATATAGAGAGAAAATAACCTGCAAAAATTCAATACCTCTGACCTTGTATGTTGTTTGTATATTCAACAGACTTCCAAACCAATCAATATAAAATCTAGTTATTTACACTGCTTATCTTGAATACCTATTTTTCTACCTATCCTTTGAATTGAAAAATGTGTTTAGTAAAAGGGTAAGAAGATTATTGTCATAACAATAACATGCCCTCAGTTGATCTATTTTTGGCAATTTCAATGCTCCTTCTTTCTTGCTTTAGAGCGGTAAACTTCTTTCTAGTAAAGATATTGTTAATATAATATCTTGAAGTAGAATTCTGATTTACGTACCTCAAATAAGTAATACATCCAACTCGTTTTTACACGATTTTGAAATAACATAGTTTACCAAGAAGAACTAATACTTTTTTGCACGAATTACTTGTTCTAACAAAAATTCCAAAGTAATTTTATAATTAAAAATCTGCTGTGGGACAACACACTACTTTCTCTTACGCATTTAAAATTTAATTTGAAGTTTTACACGTTAGTTACTTTCCTAACACCGACATTGAAAACTTTCTTATAATTTTCTATATAATTAAATTTTAAGTTAATTTAAACCAAAAATAATTTATAAATTTAAATAAACAGTAATTAGGTGTGTAAATAATGCATACAAGTTATTCAAATATAAATTTATATTCAGTTTGGGAAAGATAATGGCAACGGTCATCATCCAATTAACATGCCACGGACAACACTGCTTACTCAGAAAATTTTCCTCGATAATTCGCTTCAATGAATTTTCTCAGAGAAACTGATTAGTTCATGTCAAGTTCATGGTGCCTTTATCGGTATAATTTGTGTTTTTGATCATTACAACCCATAAAAGTAATGTTATTGTAAATATTCAATTTAGAAAAGTTATCATTCTTTAATAGAAATATGAATCAGATTTTGTAGAATTAATATATGCTTTTTACACAGTTTTTACTTTCCCTTACCTTATATGAAATGTTAGTGGAAATACGTGTTTTTGGGACCCCTGAGTATGAGATTAATGTTTTTGGAAATTGGTCTGAGTGTATATGTGTGCATGTGCATCTGGGTATGTGCGTGTGTGTGTGTGTGTGTGTGTGGGCGCGCGCGCGCGCCGTGTGTGTGCCTGTGAACACAATATCTCAAAAACGAAAAGTGATAGATAAACAAAATTTTATATTTGAGTTTGTATCCATCCAATAAAATTGGATTATCGGAAGTATTACTTTACACTTATTATTTTTTGGTTTTTTGATGTTTTCTCTAAATCGGCTCTAACGATTTTTTTAAAATTCATATTTTTCTTGAAAATTTAATTCCTTTTCATATAATCTAGGCGATTTCTAAGAAAATTTTTCGTTAATCAAGTAACCGGATGTACTTTTACCATTAACTCTGAATAAAATAACTTCGAAACTAAGAGTTCTAGCTAAATAAAAATTTATACTTGACGTTACAACCATCTGTATGTGCAAAATCAAGAATTTGGATAAAATTGAATAATCGGAAGTATCATTTTACTTCTGTCATTTTTAAATGTTTTCTGAATTTTTCGTTTTTCGGGATTTTCTTGAAATCGGCTCTAACGATATTTTTTAAACGTACCATATTGCTTGGGTACTTAAATCCGTTTTATATGAGCCAAGCAGTTTCCCTAATAAATTTTACAAAATCGAGTAACTGGAAGTACTTAAAGTATTAGTTGTAAACAACATATGTCAATACCTAAACATAATATAAAAATGAAAAATTATATTTGTTTTTGATTTTCTGCACATGAGACGGTAAACATTTAGTTGAAATGGAATGACCGGAAATGCCACTTTATTCTTGCGATTTTTAGTTTTTTACTATTTTCTCAAAAACGGTTATAACAATTTTGATAAACTTGTACACGAATTTAGCGGTTTCCCAAAAAAAATGCGTTGAAGCGAATTATCAGAGAAAATTTCTGATGTTAAGCAGCGTTTTGCGTGTCGTGTAACTTCGACGGGTGACGATTCCAACTATCGTTTCCAAAATAAACGTGACAGAAAATCGTGTGTTGTCTCACAGTAGAGTTTTTAAAATTGTGAAACCAATTTCCATATATTTAGTCTCTTTTTACACGATTTTTTACACGGTTTTGTTTGGTACGTATCTAGCGTGTAAAACAAGAGTTGGGTGTATTAAAATTACAATGACTATTAAAGAACATGTAAGCTTTGTAAAATAATGTTTCCCACATAATTTTGATACGCCAACAACATTGAGGACTTGGATTTAAAGTACAAACAATTATAAGAAATGATTATTTTCCCAACCGCAAAATCTATGTAATCTGTGTAAGTAGTATTAAATTAATAATCTAATATTTCAATAACCTTTTAGAAATTAATATTAGAGATGCTTAAATGCATTTGATATCTAACCGTGAGGTGTAAATATTTTTGGGATGTACAGGAAACAGCAGCCACGTCGTCTAGAAGAGACGGTGACAAACGATTTTCCATCTCACTTGAATCTTGTGTTTGAACCGTATAAGTTTTAAGAAAGGAGTAAACATCTTGACACAAATTAGCAACACATGTTTTTATATTGATAAGGAAAACGATTTAATTATTACGCTGTTTTGATTTATTTCCCTTTATATAAATATATCTTTAATTTCCAATTTGTACTGTAATTAAATAAAACAAAGTAATTTATACCTTTTAGTCTTAAAATCTAATGTATATATTGATCTATAAATTCTTCGGTAGTTAATCGAAACGTTAATGTATAAAATACATTACAGCGCTAATTACAATGCGTAATAATTAAAGATTCCATTATCATTTTGTTTATTTATTTATTTATAAATTATTGTCAAAACTAAAGGAACGTTTCGCCAACAATTTCAAATAAAGTTACAATTATAGGAGGAAATTAATTGAAAATGGATCAAAAATAAAATTTTGCTACTTTTTAAAATCCAATTTTGGTATAGACTGCGTTCCAAAAGTAAGATAGATTTCAAACAATTATTACAAACATTGTTTTGAACAATCTTTCCAATACATTCAAAGATTTCTCACCAAATATTTTATAACATAGTTTTTAAATTTTTTTGACATGTTCTGAAAGCTTTAATCCCATGAGCATTTTCTTTAAAAGTCAACTCGATATTTTTTTTAAAAATGTAAAGGAATCTGTATTCAACTTTCCCGATACATGATATAGAGTCAAAATTTGGGCAAAATTTCACGTATATATTTCAACAAATTTTTACATTTTGAGCTCCCTTGAATACGTCCATGCTAATTTTAGCGCTGTGTCTGATTGTTTACGATTTACCCTGCCTGTGCCTAATTTTTCGTTCACAATAACGTATAAAAGACTGAATGGATTGTTCTTAAATTTGTAAAGTACATACAAACTAAGGGAGCAGGCAAGATTTTTGTGATGATGGGTAAAATGGAATGAATATGGCGAGGACGGAACAAACATTGTTCAACATAACATATATACTTTTCATTAGGCTACTTAAAAGATAAATGTAGGTGTATGCAGCAGCATATTATTTTATGAAGTTAGTTTCCAATATGGCGAATTTAAAAAACGATTTACGCGATCATATCTTTAATGATCATTGAAAATAGCCTAACCAATTGATTTTAGATATACACTACGGAACGTATTGGCAGTAATTGGTCAAAGGAAGAACGCTAAATAAAAAACTACACTAAGGTAAAAAACATTTAAATGTATACTCTCAGAATGTCGAAAATAAGGAGCATTACGTTAATAACAAATACATCTTGGTGTATAGGCCAAAAAGTGCTTATAAACCATGCGTCTAAATTGCATAGTTTTCGAAATAGTTGCAATTAGCCTTCATCCCGTCCCTTTTTAATTTCATCTACTGTGTTTAACAAGAAATTACTGGCCGACTGTGCATCTTTAGCCAGTGCATGGCGCATATGGTTTCAGAGTACCACCAATTAATGTTGTCAGCTGATTATGAAATACCTACAAATTTATTGATGTGATAATTATTGTTTAAAATAAAAGGTTAGATTTTCTTCCTTAAAATTGCTAGTAGTCTTTTAATTGCACATGTTTACAAATTTGTATTCTTGAATAGGAAAACATTTTTAAATGACTTTTATTTTAAGAAATGTTCTGCATTATTTTAAGACGTTTTAACACAATGTTAAATTTTGCACAAAATTTATAAACAGCCTTTGTGCTAATTTAATTAAAATTCAAATCGTCTTTTTAAGCGTAAATTACATTTCGATAAATATCCTAATATTATTAATATTTTAAATCAACTACGCTGTGCATAATTTGAGAAAATAGTTCAAAATTAAAATAATAAATAAGTTTAATGGAAATTTGACGTAATTTGTATGCAGTACTACATATCTTTTATGCAAATTAATGTGGATCAAACAGGCTTTTATTTTATACATAGCGACTAAAATTAAAACTTGTAAATTTTAGATATTAATAAATAATGTATTATTAATAAGAGTTTTATATAAAAAAGGAAATTTAAGCCATTTAAAAGACTGTTCCATTATTTTTTAATAAAACAGTTCACGGGCATGAACTCGATAAAGTAGTAAATGTAATATGATATTTTGTAATCAGAAATAAACTGTTATATATGTTTTTAATCACATTTAATAGTATAGTCGCGCCTGTATTCATGACAGATTTTACGCAAAAATTTACGAAACATTTTTCAATTTAGATTATTATTTTTTACAGATTTGCTAAATAATGCGCCTTATTTTCGATACCCAGTATAGTGTATAGACCAATCTGTTACAATAAATATATCTATACAAATGCTTACATTGAAATTATCAGTAAACAAATAATAAAATAATCTTCAGTTAGCATTAAACGGATAAAACATAAGAATATCGTCAAAGTATGTCTAGAAATAGCTGATTTTGCTTCAAAAATGAAAATATATATTTATAGACAACTATAACTTACTATTAATAGATTTACTTTGCAAAAGTAAAGTGAGATAAAAGATATTTAATTTAATCGTTATGAGAACTCATATCACATAATTAAACTACATTAAATGTGACATTCCATAAATTGGTAACAAACATTAAAAATTCAGTAATATTCAGGGATAAAACGATTTTGAAATACGTTTTTACCAAAATGTAATTAATACTAAATTTAGAGGATATATCATTAAACCGCAACGAATTGTCAAATGTTTGCATTTGAGCACAAAATATTTTTATACGAGAATGTGGAATGTTTAATCTTCTTACCAAGTATTGACGTTGAAAGTAGGTTTTTGAAACACGGAGTGTAAAAAATATTTTCCTGGCTCAGTTTGTGTGGGCTAAATAAATAACAACTAAAGGAATGCATTTCTCATTATATTAACAATTTATTAATAGCGGACTGAATATAATGGTAATTAATATTTTTTCCACCATTTTAATATTTTATTAATAATTGATTGAATACTAATCATATTGCTTTCAGCCATGACAACAATCTACATGACCGCTTTAATATTTAAAAGCATGACTGAATCTACACACTACGTTTATAGTTTTATTGCTAATTTTGACATTTATAAAATTGTCTATTAATTTTAAACATTTACACCTTCTCTTAAAATAAATAGTATGCTACACACCGGCCCAGTTTGGTGTATTAATTAGTATTTTTACCTCTAAAGTTTAAAAAAATGTCTTTTCGGATAAGAAAGTAAGCTCATAGGTACCGTGTCAATGTGATGTATGGTATTATAAAAATACCTACTGGCGGTGGAACTCCTAAAGATTTAGCAAAATATTAGGAGGCATGGTGAAATGACCATGGCAATTGAAACCAAGGGGGCTAAGGAAATTTCCGTATCCTGAAAAATCAACAACAAAACAAATAACATATAACTTATATATTATAACTTATATTATAATATACTGTTCTACATATGTCACAATTTACAGTAGCAGGATAAGAATCAATTTTGGTTCCAAATAAATACTTTAAACTTATCTTTAAAATGTCGACGATTATATACAGATACTATTGTATCAAAATTGCAGATAACAATAATTTTGTAGAAGATTCCAGAACATTTCAGAAGATTTCATTGAACTAAAATAAATGAAGAAATCACGAATGACTCATTACTGTAACTGATAACTAAATAAATTCTCAAGGATATATCAAAGACCCATAGCATTGGAATGTATTACATCAGTATTCTGACCAATTTTATTCAATATTCTTCTGGAATGTTTCCAGAATTTCCCTTTCTATATAAATAGCAGTTTAAAAAATTCCTTTAGTTTTAGTCTTCCCAAGAATTTTGTCTTGTTAAGAACCTATTATAAATAAATATAAATATAAAGGTTTATTACTGGTGTACTCTAAAATAAATATTTAAGGGGATACGTGTAAATAAATAATTATATTTTAGTGAAAATATTTAAATATTTTTAAAGTAATTAAGTTGTTTCGTTGCATTCGTGTCAGGTATGGGATTGAAATTGATAGTGTGAATTCACGGACTATTGATAAATTAAAAGCTAGTGTTAATAGCTTTACATGTTCTGAGAACGAAAAGTACCGATAAAAATATGGAGTCGCTGACAGAAATGTTGAAAAATATGCAGGGCAAAGTAACTGTCAATCAAAAAGGAATAAAATCCAATAAAACTAAATTACAAAATAATGGATTCTAATCAAGAAGAAATTAAGTCATATCAAAATAGATTGCAAGAAGAAATTACAAACAAATTAAAAGAGATAATGGTAACGATTAATGCAAATCAAAATAAACTACAAGATGGAATTAAATCAAGTCAAAATGTATTACAAGAGGAACTTAAATTAAGTCAGATTAAATTGTAGGAAGCAATTAAATCCAGTCAAATTAATTCACAGAATGAAGTTACAAATAAGGTACAAGAAGAAACTGAATCAAGTCAACATGCAATAAAATAAGAATTTATATTAAGTCAGATTGAATTACAGGAAGAAATGGAAGATGTTATAAATGATAGGTTAGCAAAATATAAGGAGATGACCGAGAAAGTGTGATGAACTACACCAAAACTTTATCTTCCTCACTGTGAATAAAGAAGTCAGCATGCGCAAGAAGGATACGCTCTCTGTTCCTTACGAGCAATCAACAGAAGTCAATGCACAGCAGATCTCTTACCTGCCTATTACTAGTAATGGCATGTCAAGCGCTAGAAGACACCTGAAAGCACCCACATATGATGGGAAGGCGTTTTGGGCCAATTATTATAAACAATTAGTGACAGCTGCAACAACGAATAGATGGACTAATGAAAAAACGGTAACTTCCTTAGTCGTGGCTCTACGTGATGATGCTTTAGACATTCTACATACCGGAAAATCTGCAGAATAATTTCGATTACCTCGTATCACGATTGCAAATGAAGAATAGAGATAAACATCTGCAACAGGCCTAGTGCCCAGTTGAGGAATAAACTGCAGAAAATTGAAGGGAACAGACAGAAATTCGAAACCGAAATCAGACGGCTAGTAAGATAAGCATACCCAATGGCTCCAGAATGTTTTATTGAACAAATTAGGGTGCATATATTTGTGGAAGGTCTTTGGGATTGCGTAACACAACAGATTAGATTAGCATGTCTGCGTGGCATTTCTAGTACAGTGACCCATGCACTGAAATTTGAAGTGGCCAAACAAGCATCGAATGGCCACGCTCGAGTATGTGCAGACGAATAAGTCAAAGATGCTATTGGGTGTCTAGAAGGGATGATTCTTAAATTACTTAAGACATAACAGCCAAACGGATGTAAACCATGATTCTGGAAGTGCGGTAAATGGGAACACGCGCAGAAAAATTGTCAAAAGGCTACGAGCAGTCCTGCTGGTAATACAAAGCACCAGGAGAACTAGAAAGATCGATGTGTAGAGTAGAATATCGATTTCTGCCAGCGGCGTCCCAAAAGTCACTATACAAGTGGCATCGTGAAAAGAAAACCGGATATTCACAACGTTAATGAAACAACCACACAGAAAAATTGTCAAATACTGCTTAATACGAGAGCAACGACGATAATAGTGAAACCAAACATTATTAGGAAGGGACGATTACTGCCTTCACATTTGCGATTACGTACAACTGTAGGAAGCCATGTAACCGATTATGGTGAAATTATTACAGCTATTGAGATTGGTCGTAGGAAATGTACGCATCGTGTGCTAATAGCTGACATTGATAAAGCTGTCACATTGGGTATGGATATAATGTTTGAGTTTGGTTTCACCTTAGCTTTGAATAATGTCATAATACGGGTTGATGACGAAGAGATACCCATTAGTCGACGAAATGATCACGTAATAAAAATAATCCTAGCAGAAGAGATGACTTTACCGTAAAGAAGCGACACAATAGTTATGGGCCAACGGCGCAGGATGAGCAGGAATTCTAGAAATCAACAACATAAATATTGACGTAGTACTATAGTTGGAAAAGTATTGATTGAGGGCAAGGGAACGACACTTCTTCGTTTGATGAGTACTAATACCTTCCAAATTACTCTAAAGAAGAGTAACAAATTAGAAATGTGTATACCTATCTCAACTGTGAAACGTTGCACGAAAACCATTGAGAAGTTTTGCCTGTAAAAAATGTATCTAACCTGCATGCCACAGTCGGATCCTTAGACAACGGTTTACCGCATGAGCAAAAAAGTAAAGCCAATTAATTGATCCAATGATATGCCGAGATATTTGCCACTGATGACAATTTAAGGAAAGAACAAATATTGTGACATCCAAAATAAATACTGGAGATGCCCAATCAATACTTCAACGACCAAGGTGGCTGCGTTTGTCTAAGGGATACGAAGCCAAGGATATAATAAGGGAAATGCCCCATGGAGGAATTATAGAGTCGTCCAGCAGTCTTTGGGCATCCTCAGCTGTACTTGTTAAAAAAAAGATGACAACACTAGGTCCTGTGTGGATTACCGTTGCTTTAATAATGTAACCAAGAAGGACAGCTGCGCTCTAACTAGAATTGATGGTACTTTGAATACGCTTTCCGGCTCCAAATAGTTTTTGAACTTTAGACATGAAAAGTGGATATTATTAAGTCAATATGCAGCCTGAAAACCGGGAAAAGACGGCATTACCCAGAGGATCTGGTCTCTGGCAGTTCACAGTGATGCCTATTGGTTTGTACAATGCGATGTTTGAAAGGTTAATGGCATTGATCCTGATAGGGTTGCTTTGGCAAACATGTCCAGATATCTTGACAAGATATTTCAAATATTGTGAAGTGTACATCTATAGCTTAGTCTGAAAAAGTGTGACTTATTTTAAAACAAATTGAAATGCTTGGATTATGTAACTTCTGAAAAAGTTGTGGCAGCTGACCCAGAGAAAGTTCAGTCTGTACGAGAATGGCCACAACCGAATGTTAAATACAAATTACAAAGCTGGTAAGGGTTATGCACGATTTGTGCGTGGATTTGCAGACATCGCAAAACCGCTTACAAACCTTACTGAAGAAGACCAACCGTATTTATAGAACAATAGCTGCCAAGAGTAATTTGAAACTCTTAAACGGACTTTAGTAACCGCACCCACACTGAGTTATCCTAGAATGGATGGAAGATTGGTCTGATGCTAGTCACTTCGGCATCTGTGCAGTTCTGTTGCAAAGAAGATATTTCAGCGAAGTGTTGTCTAAGCCTGAAAGGAACTATTGTGTTACGCGCAAAGAATTGTTTCATGTCATATCATAGTTATAATTAAATGTTAACGTTTTAGGCATGATGTCCTCTTCAACGAACCGTACATATGTTTTTATAATATAATAAATACCAGATTTGATGCGACTGTAATCCTTTTTAAGCATATTAAAGTTGACTAGTATACTTTCTACACTAGCTTTGCGAGCTCCTGGAGATCAAGAATTAGATTTTCTAGTAAGAATTTAGTGTTTCAGAACAAATTACATGGGGGTTATCGGCTAACCACATAATTCTATAAGAAAAAATAATTAACCAATAAGCAAAGAAATACCTTACAAAAATGCGTGTAGTATTACTTTATAAATCGATCCATGAAAATCACAACAAGTTATTCAAAATAATTGAGGTTAAACAAAATAAACATTATTGTAAAATTACTAAACAAGAAGAACGGTGCTTCAATTGACTATTGTAAACTAGAAATAAAATATAATCTGTCAGAGTTCTATACAGTGATTAAAATTCACAAGATTTTATTAAAAACATTTAAAAATAAAATAATGCAATTTAAATTTGAAAAACAATATGTATATACACATATTTGGTGATTCCTGTGTAAGTAATAAAATATTAAAAGGACCTTTTTTGACCTATTTTATAAAAACTGTCCTAAATCCACTAGAAGCGGGTGTGGTCATACCAAGTTTTTTTAAATAAAGGAACGGCATTTCACTTTTTTCCTTTTCTTTAACAATATTTTTCAAATATGAACTAAAACTTGTAATTTATTGGTACAATGCGGCGTTTTAGAGATAAAGTCAAAAATTTAAATCAAATTTGTTAAAAATTCAACGAAATAGAACATAACTGTACCATAAGGAAATTAAATAAACCATTTTTCACAGTTTTTCCGCAGTCTTGCTACAGGATGTCAAAATCATTATTAAACTTGCAATTAGTAAACTACTGGTGTGTAATTCCTTCTTCAACACAACTTCGGTAAATAACACACGCTCACATCCCTGGTATATCTAAATATGTTTAATTTATACAGGAAAATGATTTTCATTACGACCTAACCACATCAAATTTGAATAAATCTCTAAAATATTTTAAATTTTCGTAATTCTTATTCTGCTTCAGTTTTGATTTCCCATATTTTGAACGCATAGTGCTGCTTGCACTACTTTTCCCACCTTGCTGTTTATGTCATATGATGCGTAATTTGATGACAAATATTTAATAATATCTCAGACACCCTGTATAAATATTTGACTCTTGAGAGCTCCACACGGAGGAATTTGAATATTAAAAAACCGATCCCTACACAATTTCAATGTTATGTTATATTAAATCATCTTTGATTATGAAATATATTTTTTTCTATATTTTATTGGAAACTCGATTAAGTCATGCATAAAAAATTGTTCATTGCGTACAGACTATTAATTGTAAGTAAATAAATTTTTAAAGACTTTCCACGATAGATAATCTAGTTATACACTCAGTATTAAACGTTTAGTACGTTTGCTATAAAGTGTAGTATAGAATGCTCATACTTAAAACTTAAAACCAACTTTAGAGCTACGATTATGGTATTAGAAGGCAATAAAAATAATACATATATTAAAATTTGTTTCTTTTTAATCTCTGGAAGCTATAATAATCAAAAAGTAATTTTTTAAGATCGTGTTATCGGAACTTGTTTGCAATAAATAATATAGAATATTTAAGGAAATTGGCAGTAACAGTAATTAAGTTATAAAATTTGTTAAAAGTTATTTTTGAATTTAATAAATTAATAATGGATTTCCTATTTTACAGAACAGTTAAAGAATATCATACACCGTGAAAAACTATATACAAACGCAAGGAGTTAAGTGTTCGAAGGAGTCAATGTCAAGTGGATTCATATTTCACACTTCAAATAATATCATTCAGATTAATAGGCGACATATACGTATTTTATAGCACAATATAATTTGTACAGAATTATAATGAGTTGTGAACGAATTGTTACGTTTTGATATGAATTGTTTACTACGACCGACCCGTAATATTTGTGACCTGTATAGTAAACAACGTCAAAATACAGTACCAATAACTAATATTAAAGTTCTTTATAACGTGTTCAATTTTGTGCCGATGATTCCTAACCAATTTTATAGTAATAACATATATTCAAAAGTTAAAAATTCTATTTTAAGGGACCGTTGTATTTATAAACCGACGACCTACGATTTAAATTCTTTATACGGCTCTAAATATATTTTACATCTACTTGTTTTTAATTTAATACATAATATATTTAAAATTATTACTAATAAAGTGTAAATAAAATATATCCCAATCAACGGTGATTATGGACTGTGTTTTCTATGGCCATATAGTTCTATAGTCATGAATTCCCCGCTACTAGATCACCTTGCATAATATTACCGCGATTTCTTGGTCCAAAATATTTGGGGTAATAATCTGCAACCTTGGAATTATAGAAACGAATCAAAGTTTCATTAGTAGATACAAATCGTCCAAAAAGTTCGTTCAAAATAATTTTCAATTGCTCGTTTCTGATTAACCTTTAAAAATTATTTAATTCAACTTGCAGAAATTGTTTCACGCCTAAATCATAATAAACTGTGTGAAGGATGCATTTATTCAAAAAATTGAATGTTTTTGGTTCTGCCAAAATCATATATGCATGGGATCAATATTTTCATGTATTGTCGTTGACGCATGTTTTCCGGAAATTGTTCATTTTTAAGGTTGATTCTTTGTTTTTAAATTTTGGCATAAGTATGAGCCTATAAAATATGTTAATTATAAACTAAAAACCCAAAATTTGAAACTATAGATAACCAACCAATTGTTTTACTCCAATCTTTGAACCACCCCAAAAAACTATTTTCTCGTAGGTTTTTCAATTTTTTGGATTCGCTCGTATACAACATACCTTCTCAAATTTTCTTATTGTTTAAGCGTTCGACAAATACATCTATCTCTATTAAATTTTTTATTATCGGTCGAGACAACTTTTAAAAGCTTTCTGTAATAATACTAGGGAACGGTTATTTAATTTTAACAATTTTCTAATTTGCAACAAAAGTAATGTCAATTATATCAATTTACGCCTTGTGAATTCTTTATTTAAAGCTTATGCCCTTATTATATAAAAATAACTTGTTTTCGTTGAATGTATCTGTGAATTTTTTTGCATAAAATCGATTTTGTATAAGGTTTGGTAAATATAATCAATTATTTGTATTCAAACATGTATAGTTATTATAGTTGGTTGCAAACTATACTACCGTTTGGCTTAATTACGAGTACGCACCCGCTTCTTGGTTGCAATTATTAATCCCTTTTAATGTGTCATGACTATTAAAGTCGGCTACAATTATCATATTGTTTAACCAGTGTTAGTTGAAAAATACAACACAAACCAACAGTGCTGTTAATTTCCTAAAATTTTGTAAATTAAAAGTTAACGTTTTATTACTACAAATTGAATTTATAATGCAATACAGTTCCTTATGAATCTTAAATACAGGGCCGGCGACAAATAGCTCGCAGGGCCTGTGGTGCAAGCGGGCGTCATGTCTGAGGGGCGTTGTGTGGCCTAAATATCGCCACAATCCGCTAAAGGCAGGGGGCGGGACGCTTGATTTGAATGTGCAGGCAGGTGCTAAAAACCCTAGCGCCGGTGCTGCTTAAATAATCTCCTAACACAATATGTTTTTTGTAGTTGTTATAAAATCACTAATTAAATTAATTGTGCATCGATGACCTTCTATGTAACGTGAATACTAGGATTAATTCTATGAATTCTAATTGAATGTTTCTTTAAACGTATATGTTACGATTAAACCATTTATAATTACTTGACTTGATGCATAGTATACATAAAACATCCTTACGGCTCCTTGAATATGTCAACGTTTGTCGTTGCATTAATTTGTCAATTATCACACGCCAACTAAACCGGCTACCTTAAATGTTTCGAGATAACTGATTATTTCGAAAACCATTAAAAGTTACAAAAAAATGTTTCACACAAAAATTCTTCAATAGTTTGTTAGTGGGCAAAACGTTAGTAGGAGTTCGAAATTAAACTTTGAATACTGTACGGATCGATTTCTAGAATTTTGGACAATCTTTGACTTTGTTAACATTTGGTACTGTAAACTTTGCAGAACTTTAACAGGTTATAACTTGGTATATTCTGGAAATATCTCGATGTCAGCTACAAGATAGGGATAAAAAGGTATGCTGTCACCATTTAAATAAAGGTTAACCAAAATATAACAAACCAATCCACTAAATGCATTACTACAAACTTTACAATTTTTATTTGAAAACTTTTTTGTAACTTTGTTGGTTTTCGAAATAATCAGCCGCCCAGAACATTTAATTCATTCGGTATGTAGACATAATCTATTATAATATATACTAACATATAAGGTGGTAAAGTTTTTTGTTTATTCTAAATAATATTGGAAACTGTTGTACGAAATTAAAAAAGTTCTTTCATTGATTAATCCTGATTTCCTGGGCAACATAAAGCGAAAGAGCTACAATTAGTAAGCAAACTGTAAATTATATTGTATATCAAGTTACTCAAAACTATAAAAATAGCGATATACCAGTTAAACTAAAATAAATACAGTAAAATAACATATAAAAGGTTTTTTTTACTTTTTATAGGTCTGTAATAAATAAGCGATGGTACAATTTTTAATATTTAACTATTTTTACAATTCTAGTTAAAGATATTCATGTAACGCCGTCAAATATTAATAATATCTTTAAATATTTATCAAAGTTAGCTATATTATATGAAGAAGTAAATTTAATAGCAATAATAAAAGCCTGTAAATCACGCCCTTACGATGTATAATTTAGAATCACAATGTAACTATTAAGAGGCCTCTTTACCCATCGATATCGAATTCCAATGTAGCTTCCTTAAAAATAGATAAAATTAAATGCAGTTTTTGGTATATTATTTAGAAAGAACACAGAATTTGGGGTAGCTATTGTGTTTCTTTAAATATTTATACTTTTTATTTTGAGAGGCAAAAAAGTTAAATTTTGTATTATCAACATTTGTCCCAAATTAAGGAATAGGGATATTATTTGAAATGTCAATCTCACATGACCAAAAATAAAAGAACAGCTTAAGAATTACAAAATAAAATTTCTGTATCCAGTAAACTGCGCCACTTGATTGGTAAACCGCTACAGTGATTGCTAAGCATAGGCGAACGCGTGTCGTTTTAGAATAGACAACATATAAAGTAAGTCAACGTTGTATTCTAATTTCGAGCGTGATTTGTGATTGTTTAGTGTATTGTTTGCAAGCAGTGATTCAGTGAATATATTTAAATTAAGTTAACTTAAAAATGAGAAAATTAAGATATATTCTAAAAGTGTTCCTTTTTAATTATTTTAAATAATTTTCGGCAGTATTCCTTGCGTAAAACAGGCAAATATATTGGTAGCATGTTATTTATTTAAAAAATGTTCACATATATGCAAGATAAGTATTTATAGTATCAATTTTTGGTAAATATATGTATGTAACAAGGAAAGCAGATAAAATTTTAATTCATAACAAACAAATACTTTAAATATCTAATTGTGTAACGAGTCATTGTAAGAAATAAGTAGATGCACATGTATTTACAAAAAGAAACATGTAGCTAATATAAAGTTAACTTGAAGTTTTTCGTTCTTCGTTTATTAAAACGCTAAAATGTGATCAAATTTTATTGCAATTTTTAATTTTACAAAAGTTGTATGATTAAAATAATTTTTCAATTCATACGTAATATAATAATATATTATATAACAAAGGACTTAAGTGCCTCTTTTAATCCCAAGAGAGAAATAACCTCTCAAGGTATTAGAAGGCACTTTAGTGGTGAGGTATATACATTAGTTTTTTCGAAGAAAGTAAAATTGCGTGATTTTGACATTGGAAGTTCATTTATAAGCTTCACGGCGCTATAGCAACGGTATCAGCAATATGTAATTTTAATTGGTTAGTTGATGTTATTGCTATCGATTGACTTTGTTTATGCGGGAGTTAAAGTACTTTAATTCCCTTGGGACTAAAGTAAAATTTTAATTCCTTGAAATTAAAAGCGTCGTTTTAGTCATGGAAATAAGTAACTAAATTTGGCGTTCTAGTCCCAGGAATGCAAAAATGTAATTAACATCCTCATGCGATTTATAATAACAAAATGCGGCGGAGAAAAATGAAAATTATGTTTGTTATTGCTGTACAATTTCTAAAATTATAAATGTTGATATTACAGTAACGAATTCCCGAAAAGCAGAGTTGATACGGATAATGATATGTATTTTAAATCGAGTACATGATCTGTAGATACAAGTTGATATCACTACAAAGTAAACAATTACAGGAGCAATTATTGTACAAGTAAGTTGATGGAAGGAATTGATAAATATTTGAGACACATACTGTGTGTTAAAAAGCTTCGTTTAAAAATTGTGAGGACAGATATTACCTGAATATCAAACAAAATAATCTGCTAAACGTGGGTCCAAAAACACACGAGGTCGCTACAGTCTTTGAAGATTAATAATAAATTTTTACAAAGACGCCAATACCACGTTTACATCAGTCATTTAAGATTATTACGTAAAATAGTTAATAATGTAAATGTACAATTGAAGATAACAAAATTACAACTAACCTTTAAATTGAATCAATAGGTTACGTTATACGTTCTTGGACATGCATATACTGACTTCCATAAAAATCACAACACATAGAAATTTTAATAAATGTTTCAAAATATGGCTACTTTGATGAAACAAAATAATGATTAAAATTTGAATAAAACCATCTATCGGTTGTTGTTGTTTTTTAAAATTTGTTTGTTTGCACGTAGTAACAATAAATTTTATGAAATAAAATAATCGGTCTGTCAATTTTGCGAATTGTTTGCCCACTATTACCTTCTGAACATTTAAGAATGCCAAGAGTTCATCAACATGAAAATTAATGGAAATTTAATGATTTTGTCGTGAGCATATTATTGGCCTGAAAAAGGTCGAACTTTCGCTTTGTGATGTTGCAACGGTAACGAGATCTTGGTTAAGATGGCCCGCCCTGGATCTGGACATACCCGCGGGAGTACAGATCGTGAAAAATGTCGTTTAAGACTTTTGGCCACAAGAGATAGAATTTCCACAACTCGGTCAAAATAATAGACTAGATTGGAGGTGTAGGACGCAAAATATTAATGTCATCTGTTTATCGCCGGATAAAATCTTATTGACTGCATTCGTACCGTACATTTTTTGTCTTCCTCTGACCTCACTTCACCGTGACAGCAGACTAGAATGCAGCAAAAAGCTAGCGAATTGGGCATAATAATGAAATCAAATTGTGTTCAGTGACAAGTCTCAATTTTGTTTGTGAAGAACGCAAAAATTCAATACTTTTTGTGGAACGCAACACAGCTCTCACAGTGGGAGTGATGATATAGAGTGTAATATTTATGCTAACAGATCACCATCGGTCTTCATTGATGGCAATTTAAACGCAACCGATTAGATTGCTAATGTAATGGAACCTGTTGCACTACCATATCTTTGAGGGTTGTAAAATCTCATTTTCCAACAAGACAATGTGCGTCCACATACGGCACGGGTTACAACACGCTTTTTTGGAAGAAGCTAACATTATCGTCCTCCCATATCTTGCTCGGTTGCTTGATTTGTCACCCACTGAGTATGTATGGGATGCGATCGGTAGGCGGCTAAATGATTTACTACAACCTCCAGACGACTTGCGCCATTTTCGGCTGCAGATTCAAGAAGCTTGAACGATATTGATATTGACCACTTGATTGACAGGATGTCGCACCGTCTAAATGAGTGTATAGCAAATCGTGGAGGAGAAACTCACTATTGAAAATATTTTTTCTATCTGTTGTTTTGTCTTTAAATTTTAATCGTTTGTTTATAGTGATACATTACATCGTTTGTAAACCTTTCAGTAAAATCTCTCAACTAATTCTAGTTGTTTCATTTTTTATGGAAGTTGTATATGTTTATAGCAACTATATTGTTTAATTTGGCAATTACTGCAGGCTGAGATTGTCTAATAGTTATCATATTTGCCTCTGAACCCAAAGGTTGTAGGATCAAACCTAGACAAGGTCGCTAAATGTTTCATTCATAACATTTAAAAAGCATGCCTTCTACTCAGACAAGGAAATAAATTCCTAAACCCCGTGGCAATTTTGTGTTTGGCAGGTTAAACATTTCTACTGAGATGGAACTGCTTCAGGTTCAGCAAAATTATAATAGGCGGCGAAAAGACAACAACAGAAATATCGCAATAACGACGAGCATTATTTCTGTATAATAAGTTTGGACCACGGCTTGCACGTTAGTCTGACGTGTTCCATAAGAAATAATGCTCGACATTTTTACAGCGTTTCTGTCCTCACGTTTTTGTCGTCAGTCTGTCACCGGTTTAAAGCGTAAACAATCTGACGGATTCGTATGGACTTTTAATAGTACGCTTCTAAAAAATAGCGGATCTCATTACTATGCTCAAAATGTCTCGCCCGTCAAACAGCCCTCATATATCTTTATAAGATAGTTAAAGTACATGTAATATATATATATATAATGATATTTTATAAATGTTTAGCAGCAGAACAGATAATCCAAGTATAATTCCTGAAGGTAAGCGATTGGTCTATATCAATTATGCTATAAAACAAACAAGTACAATAACGAAATATCTACTTTACGATTGCTTTTAGCAATCTTATTTATAATGAAAGGTGGGAACTATACTTTACCCCCACTCAGACGGTTAATTTGTACTGCGTGAGGAAAGGGATGTGAGTAAGCTAGGGGTTCTTGTAAGATCCACTAGTGCTACAATGTAAATATCAAAACAAATAATAATTTAAATACAATAATTTTTATTACATTAGGTTACTATACAAGTAACAATTTACAGCGAATATAATTTGAAAATTAAACGCAATCAAGTTAAAATCAATAAACAAGATGGAGATTATAAACCAGCAAAGAAGGGGGTTGAAATCAAATACTTTGTTTCGTTGTAAAGTGTACACCATAAGAAGAACAGTCATTGCTGTACATCTTCCATACGTAATTCATTCACAAGAATTGGGTAAGCTCCCCATTCATTTTGACGTTGTACTGTTGAAGTATAATTAATAAACTTTAAGCATTCAACAAAGTTTAAAAATTATAATTATTGAATAAATAATCATTAAATCTAAATGTAGTAATGATAAAAATATAATTAGTTATATAGAAATTAATAAATTGTATATAAAATTGAATAGAATAATAAATATCCATAGTTAAAAAATTATCGGCACCAAATGTCCTTTAAGAAAATTGCTAATTGCAGTAAACGTGATGCAAACAAAAACTTTTAAAATAGCAAAAGACTTAAATTCAATCCAAAGGTCTTGGTAATTTGTAAAGTAAGGATAAGTTAGATTAAATATTTACATATTGGGAAGTGCAAAACGTTACATACACACCAGTGTTGGATGAAAACCGCATGAAACAAACTTTAACGGAAAAAATTTAAATGTGATCGGACAACGTTTAAAGTGCAACAATAGAAACCGAAGATAAACGAACAGCCCAAAACAATTATAAAAAGGATTGCAACCACGAAAATGATGCTTTGTTGAAAACAAGCCATTTTAAAATTTGCACTTCAGTGTGATTAGATGTGATAGGGAATCTTTCATAAATACTCAATTTATATTATAATAATTAGTTGACTATAAACGCAAAACACTCTTCCAGTTTCTTAGTGTATTTGTATTAAATAGTTGCGCTTTAAAAAACCATAAATGTTACTAAAATTTACTTAAATATTAACTTTAACCATATTTATTAATACAAACACAAAAAATAAATTGTAATAAATAAATAACATAAACAAAATCAAGCAAAATTATAATAGATACTCAAAATATCTCACTTTGCGCAGCTCATAGCCCAAGCTAGGACGTAATACTAATGTAATATTAATTTAACAACAGTTTACAAAATATTTGCGCAGGTTAAGTGTTTTTAATACAATAAACCGTTAATTTCAGGTTTTGAATATCTGTAACAATTTTTAAGTAGTGTGTGATAACGCTATGACTGTTGTCGGTTGGTCAAAGAAGTTGTTATGCGGTGTGGTAGGGTACCGTTCCATTTTCTGTTAACCTTAATTTTATTGACATGTCCATATATAACTAATCATGTGGTTATTTGTACAATTATTGAAAAACGATACTTCCGTAAATGTTGTATGTACGTATATTAGCAATGTTTACCGCATTGCTCTAAGTTTGTTTCAATAATAATTAATCGGATAGCGTGCGTTAATTTTTAACAATGCAGCAAACGTATTATTTAAACTGTTTATATAATTTCGTATTTCAAAGGTGGTTTCCACCTGTCAATTTACTAAAAGGGTCGAATACCTTTCTAAAGATTACAAGGGATTATC
>JAHWXV010033254.1:0-10771 GCA_024586415.1 Phrixothrix hirtus
TATATATATATATATATATATATATATATATATATATATATATATATATACTTATATATATAAGCTTTGTGCTCGTTAGATACTGAAATATTTATCAGACCTTCAACAGGCAGGTCATGTGAATTGAATCAAATCCATACTGAAACGCTTTTCCCGAGGGTGGACTAATCTAGTATATAGGCAATGAAAGTTGGGTATATTCGTATGATCTTGAGAAAAAGCGACAATCAGCTTTTGGGTGTTCCGAAATGAGGAGCTTTCAACAAAGGTTGATAATTGTAATGTTTCCAAACAAATGATCCCTTGTTTGTATCAAAAAATAGTCATACGGATACTATACCTTTAGATAACCATAAAACTATAAATTCTGAGTGGTATGCAACCATTTATTCACCGCACGTTTTGTCTGAAATAGGAAAAAAATAAAAAACGACGAATCATTCTGCATTAAGTCAATGCAGGCTCACACACAATACGACAAGCTGTGACTATTGGGGCAGCCAGAGTTGAAATTAATGTCTTGTTCTCCATATACTCCCGATTTAAGTCTTAATGACTTCTTTACGTTTCAAAAAGTCAAATATTAGGTGTAATGGCTTCTGAGTGGAAAGAATGTTATGACAATTGGTTTAGTCGCATGAATAAATGTATGGAATGTAAAGGGGAATATTTTGAAAAGCAATAAAGTAAGTTTTTTAATTACAAGTATGTTCGTTTTCTTCTATGCCGAAATTAAAGCAGTAGCCCAAGTAATGTTACATTAGCACTCGATATTTGTAAATAAGGTATTTAGTACCACCTTGATATTATTTTGCCTAATTAACTCTACCGTTGATGGTAGATACATAAAATATAGCCAATTACATCACCTTTAATATCATATATGATCAGAATTTGCGCAAAATGGATATTTCGTGTATTAAGTCTACGTACAATGCGGTAATTGCTGTTATTGGAAATTCTGGCTTTTGACGCCCATCTTCTCAGCGCTCTCACAGATAAACTATTAACCAGAAAAAGAAACGTTAAATGCATAAAATGTAGAAAGCTGTATCCGCTTTCGTTTCATATAGTACTGACTTTCACGTAAAATGCATAGTTTCGGAGTTATTTTAAAAAACCGAAAAAGTCAATTTTTTACACGTTTTTTGAGAGCAAAACATAGTTTCCGAAAAGTTCTTGTTAGCAAACTTTTGATTCTTATTCAACGACCCAAAATACCATATAGTACCAAAATTTAAAACTTCGCCAAAACTTTCTTTTATTTTCTACCAAATGCTAGCATTAATAGCCTTCCTCAAAAAACTACGATATCTCGTAAACACTCCACAAACATAATGGTTTAACCATGAATTTTAAAAAACTGATAGACATATATCAACTTATAGCTGAATTATATCAATTACACAAAACTGATAACTTATTAAAACTACAATGTAACACTTACATGGAATATAAACGTTTATCAAAAACGCAAACAATTTCTATAATAGTAATGCCATAAGAACATCATCCAACGCCATTGGAACTATTTGAAATTTATAAACCGACGTCGTAGTTCAGCCTATAATACTTCCCATCATATATCTTTAAATAGTTTATTACTTTTATTGGCATTTCTAGCCATATTGCAACGATATTCCACATGATACCTTCAACCCCCATAAATATCTGTCCAAACAAAATTTGTATTTAGATTAATTTCCTCATTTAAAGTCAGAGGAATTCTATTCTCCCTAAAAGAAAAAGGAATTATAAATATGTGAATGGTATAAGGATTAATTTAATTAAACGTAGTGATAGCTTATACATCCAACCCCTTGAGAAACCAATTAATAGCCCACTTACTAATGAAATTTTTCTACACTCGTTGAAAATCGTGATGATTACTACGATTTTCAACGGTGCAGTTTTTGATATAAAAACTGCAGGTACATCTCTACACTGCCTGCTGTTTTCAAAACATACGAAAAAATTATTTATAAACGTATTGTAAGCTTCTCTGAGGATAATAACCGTTTTCAAAACAACTAATTTGTTAAAAGAATTTTAGTTTGTTTTTAACGAGGAAATTTTAGAATGAAAATATTTATTGATTTATCTCGAGTGTTTTATTCTGCTTCTCATATCATACCTGCATTAATTAATAAACTAGACCATATACGAAGCGTGTTTTTTAAGTAAGTACCGTTTGGAATTCTGCCACCGTGAACGCTGCGGTGGTTTTCCGCGCTTGCACACTATGTACTACATCTGTTGACAAGCCACAGAGAACACTACTGAAAGATACAAGCGTGTTTAGGTTTGTTTGTCACTATTTAAAATGCCTCCGCTGGTCGAGAATCCCGCCGACTAACTGTGAAATACGCACGGTGATTGGTTTTCTTAGTTTTAAAGGCATTCAATCGGCCGGCATTCATCGTCAGATCAGTAAAGTGTATGGAGACAATATTATGAGTGGAAGAATGGTACTGAAATGGCCTAGATCTTTAAAAGATGGCCGCACGAATGTTCACGATAAGGAACGAAGTGGAGATTTGGTTCAGAAAGTTTACGAAAAAATGAAAGACAGCAGACGCTTTACGATTTCATCGTAAGCTTCCTCAAGTTTCCAGAAGTATTTTCTATGAAGGTCTGATCAAACGCTTGAGTTATCGAAAGTTGTGCTCACGATGGATACCGAAAATAGTGACTGAGGTGCACAAAACCAAACGTGTAGCCAGTGCGTTGACTTTTTTTGAACGGCACAATGAGGAGAGTAATGATCTTTTAAGCCAAATTGCCACAAGTGACGAAACATGGGTGGCTTACGTTACTCCGAAGCAGCAATCCATGAAATGGCGGCATTCCACATCATCCATGAAAGTGAAATTCAAGCGAACAATTTCAGGCCGGAAATCATGTGTACTGTGTTTTGGGACAGAATGGGGGTGTTGCTTGTGGATTTTTGCCTCGTGATGACACAATAAATTTTAAAACGCATTGTGAGACCTTCAGAAAACTGTGCCGTGTAATCCAAAACAAAAGGCGAGACATGCTGAGTAAGGGGATCGTTTTGCTTCACTACAATGCTCGTCCACACGCAGCTTCCCACACTCAAGATTTTATCACAACTTTTTACTAGGAACAACGTGATGACGCAGTCCCGATCTGGCATCCAATGAGTACCACTTGTCCCTGCATTTGAAGAAGCACCTGGGTGGTTAGCACCACGACGAAGATGTTGGAGTTAAAATGGCTGTGTTGCACTGGTTGTCAAATCAGGCGGCAGACTTCTATGAGGATGGGATTCAAAAGCTGATTGTACGATACGATAAATGCCTCAATATTGGTGGAAATGATGTGGAAAAGTAGATTAAGGTACAGGCTTTCATATAAAAATAAAAGTATTAAGAGAAAAGTTTACTTGTTTTTTTGTTGTAAAACGGTACTTAATTAAAATGAAATCACATCTACCGAATAAATGGCAATATGTACGTATAAATAATCAAATATCTGAGAAGCTTCCTTTGATAAGAGGGATGTCTCAAGTAAGTATATTAGGCCTACCGCTTTTATTAATCTGCATAAGTGGCTTTCCAAGTTACGTCCCCAACGCCAACCTAATATTACTCTTTGCCGATGATACTACTTTGTTTAATAACAACAACTTCATTTCATTAATTCAGGAATCTGAAAATTCTTTAGTATCGGGAAAAAATGATGCTTAGCTAATCAGCTGTGTATAAATGGAGATGTCTATGAAATTTAAATTACAACTGAGAAACATGTCTTTTTTATGCAATTTTTGTGTACAATGTTTTCAATGAAGCGATTTATCGTTTCAGGTAAGTTATTTGAATTCTACTTTATTTGTATATAAATTACTCACTTAAATTTCATAATTTTATTTTATTTAAATCATTAAAGTTTATTTGCACCATTATCGCTTAGTTCTAACGATTGTTGCCACAATTGTTACTATGACAGTAAAGAAAAGTTTAATTTAAGGGTGTATGGTGCAAATGAATTTAATAGAAATAATAATCCTAGATAATTTTGTAATACAGGGCGATCAAATATATCTATGTACATTGTATGTTTGGTTTACGAATATAGGACTTATACTAGTACTGGTTACCTTTTGGCAGATTGAGTAATTACTCTAAAATATTAATTTATTTATTTTAATTAAAACGTAAACTGGTTGTATGTTTGTATAACCAACGTAATTTTATAGAATTTTGTTATGATTTTAAGGAGCAAAGACGCTGTTTGCAGAACAACAGTTTTATAGTTCTGTTATTTTACCTGAAAGTTTGAATATAAATTTGTTACTACTTTTAATTTTTTTGCAGGTTTCCACTAGAACGACAATTCGATTCTTATAATTAAATAAAAAGTCCAAAGCTAATACGTGTATTGTAAAAACAAGTATCAATATGTAAAATACAAATTTATACACACAAATGTTAATCTAACAATCGAATACAATGAAGTTTTCAAAAAAACCTACCTCAGATATTAGTCGACTAAAATGTAAACAAACAGGGTTGAATGAATGGTCCAATTTGAGGTAATAATCCTGAATATTGATTTAAAAATTAAAATTTCCTGTTAATTTGATGTTTATTTGTTCCTAACTCTCCGTCTTTTTATTATTTAAGAAATTACTTGGTTTAGGTTTAAAACATCGTTATATATTATTTTGTATACAATCTTTTTAGAAAAATTAAATATGTTTGAATTTAGTTAATTTCTCTAATGTTGGATCTTATGTGATTTTGTATTAATTCAGGAGGATTCCAGCAATAGATTTTCTTGTCTTGCTGATACCGTTACTTTAATCCAATTTTTGTACAATTCTATTCAAGCATTTATCACTGAAATTCAGGTTCGATATTTCCTTAAAGTAGTTTATGTTAAAGAGATAGTGTTTACCAATTATTAACAAAATAAACCATAGGTTTTGAAACTGCATGATTACGTAATTTAAAAACAAAAATGTTAGTCTTTTTATGTTATTATTATATAACGGTTTTTGTATATTTCTGTTTCTTGTTATCTAACTATAATAATTTCAAGTAATAACCTAGGTATCTTATTAAATGGAATACTATTGATTCTGAAATCAGAATGGAGATATTATTTTAACTAAATATCTACCTGTAAGTACCGTACTGAGTTCCTTCCAAACGTAAAGTTGGAATCCTTTTTGTTTCCTCTTACTTATTGTAACGTTTGAAAAAGTTTAATTCCCTTATTCACGGGCAGGTCATTTTGTTTTGAAAGTTTAAAATAAAAGTTTAGTTCGACGAAAATTTCTTCATATAAATAGAACTTATCAGCTTTAAATAGGTGTAAACTCTATATTTTAAAATATCTTCATATTTTCAAATTAGTCACAAAATTTATAAAATTAAGAGGTTTAACTTATTTTAAAGATATAAACGTAGCTACGATTCTACTTAGACGGTAAACTGAATAGTTCCTCGAAATCCTCCCTACACAAAATAAATAAAGTTTATATTGCCTAAGTTAACGGTTAACAAGTTTTTCAATGCTAAGGAGGGCCAGAAACTTTGTAGATCTGAAGTAACCCATTCATGGTTTAATTAAACGTTACAAACTTCAAATGCATAATCATCAAGCAATATATGTCGCTGTTTAAATTCAATAGCGAGATATCTTTAAAAATGCTATTTTAAGATATTCGACTATTTCATACCAAATAGTATTAGGTATAACCTAGACAATGCAATATTGTGATACCTTTAATTTGGTAAAGTTAGGTAAAGTTATTTATCATTATTTTCTAGTATATCATTTCTACCTTTTTTGTGTCAATCGAAAGCAATATTGAGAATTTTAGTACTTAGCATCTACTAAATTTCGATAACGATGAAATCAGTATACATTAAAACTAAGTATAAAAAAATAACATTTTATTAAGAAAATAATACTTTAAATCCTATTTTCTTTATAGCTCATCATTTAAACATATCTTAGTATTGAATTAGTGCAGGGATTTATCTATTGTGTGAATAATAAATTGCAAAAACAACCCCTACTTCTGATATCATTAAATTTAATATTGCTTAAAAATTAATATATTAATAATCTAATAAAAAGGTTTGCTTTTCCTACAACCAAGAAATAAAATACTATACTCAATCTATGCTAGTTTATAAAAACAATACTCAGTAAAACTCGCACGTAAGAGTGCGAACATGAACATTCATTTCGAAATAATCCCGAATTTTACTTTAACTAGATATCTTGCTACTATTTTCATTATAACATTTATTTAATTGCCTTTTGTATCATTTATCATTACTAAATTGAAAATAAATATTTTTGTAAAGTTAATTGTTGTGCAAATATCAAAACATATGGAATAACCCTAAATTAAATTAATTTAATTTACCAAACCTTTTATAAAAATATAGGTACAAGTATTATTGATTTGTTGGAATTAATATGCATTATTATCATTAATTATTTTCTTAGAGGAAAGAAAAGTGTTTGTTGAGATGAGACCAAAACATGCAACGAACGCTTTAAAAGCGTAATGAACTGCGTTTGATATATTTTGTAATAAAACTACCATAGACCTATAAGCCGATCGATACTAAACCTTTGCAGTCTGAAATTATTATTTATGAAGTATTTGTTGAGAATATAAACTAGTTTTCAGTCATACGTATATATCAAATTCTTTCATATACTTGACATGAGTTCCAAGACAACTTAAAAATATAATACTATAAAGTCATATATGCACTTTAATTAGAAATAGGCGTAAGAAGTAGAAACGCCCAAAAAATTTAAAAATTATATAATATGTTATATTATATATACAATGATTTTTATACATTTGCTTTATTTTATATTTATAATCTATTTCATATATACGTGCACTAACTTTTACAAATAGTGCAAAAATAATTAACAGAAGCGGTAATTCGTGTACCTATTAAAAACTATGGTTATTAGAAACACATAAACTTTAAATGCCGCTAGACAATAATAAGGATAAGAAAATTTTTCTTTAAGAATGGATAATCCGTTTAAAATGTTTGAATTTATAGGAATTTTAGTAAGTATGGGCAAGCAAATGAGCTATTATTTTAAAAATTAGATATATTTTATGCTTTTTTCTGATATATTGCAATTATTTCCTGAGATATTAAACTATTTTATTTATAAAAGTAAATTACACTTAAAAATCTTTGTTTGATTTTGTAAATTCGACAAAATAAAATAAAGCATTATGTATTTTGCTTCTTCTTGGTCTGTAGATATATGTTCAGAAGTTACATTTATAATTTGGAATAACTTGTACAATAAGGAATTAGTTGTAAACACTGATTGTGTATATTTTATAAATGTTTAGTATAGCACGGCAATGGAATTTATCTGAGGCTTATCTATAACTAAGTTTTAATACACGGACAGAACATATGAAATGAACTATAGCTAGCACAATTTCAAGTTATTTCTTACTTTAATTTTTTTGTATCAGTTTGATCTTTAAAAGTGACCTTACAAATTATTGATTCCTGATTAAACCAAAGAAACGAAATCGAATTGTCATGAAGTTTTTATTTCAGTTAAATATTTAGAATTTTATAAAATAATGTAATAAAATATGCTTCATAATTAATATTGCAATTTCTGTATACAAAGTAGTGACGACCAAACGATCACAATTGGCGTCAAGGAAAATTCAAACACAAGGGTTTTTAAATTAAAATAATATTTTAATACCAAAGATTGAAGAATGATTTGAAAGGTCAACTCATCTTATAATTAACTTTTCTCTTAATAAAAAACATCACTTTATTTTTTCATACATAAATAACTGTAGTTTGAAGTCTTTGATTTTCATCTGATATTTGGATATTTTAAAACAAACCTTTATAATAATATATTGAAATTTGCCGTTCTTCAAAGCTCATTATATTTAATGTTCGGGAATTACTTTATAGGTTTTTCAGTACAAATTTTCATTTAACAATAGCACGCTGATATGCATAGTTTTCAAAAATAGCTAATTGGCGATCCTTAACTTGTCAGAAACAATTTTCAAAATAAACTCTTTTATCGTTTATATGTGTATCGTTCGTGTTACATATAACAATTTTTATCTGCCCCAATCAAAGTAATTGAATGAAAATTACTTTTCCTACAATATATAAGTTATTATAAATAAATTTAATTGTATGTAAATATCAAAGATAGGTCTAGGTAAAAGTAATAAGTTTGAATATAATTAATTTACTTGCATAAATTAAGTTCCAGATGTAAACCGAGTTTTTATGAGCTTTCTCGTATGTTAAATCGTGATAAAAGTTAAAATTCGTTGTAAATAAATAAAATAAGATAATTAGTAAAGCAAATGTTAAAGTTAGAATTAGTAAATCCATGCAAATAGTGTTGGCAGGTAAATGCATTAATTAATGTCTAAAATTAAGTAAAATAACGTTTGGAGGTTACGTTACCAAAATTAAGTAAACGGGTGAGTGAACTCATTTATTCATGTACATGTCTATAAATAAACAATCAATGTACAAAGTAAATACAAGTTAAACATGATAAGAATAACGTGTAAAAATGTTGTAACAAAATAAGGTGTGCGAAGTAAATCGGTGTAAAACGAACAGTATATCTAATTTTCATCTCAAAGAGAGCATTTTTAGTGATCATGGAAAGGTAAGAAATTTTTGAATAAAATGTTTCAGCCATTTTCTTAAAATTTCTCACAAAATTGTGAAAACCATAAAGTTTAAGTAAAGTTTCGAACCACCTAAAAAAATTGACCCTGAAAATAAGAAGTGATGGCCCCACATAGAAGCCCAGGTTTAAATAAAAAGCAATTATTTCATCATCAAATCCACATTATAAAATATAGACCAAATAGGAAGCTTTTTGCAGAGCACCTTCATCAAAATCAGTATTTAACCAACAGAGCAACTTGATACTCGAAAAATTATTAAATTTTTTCATATAGAGTTGATAAACAGTTGACGATGTTCACTAAAATTAAGTTATAAAAAAAATACTCTATTATTTTACGATAAAATATTAAAAGTTAAAACAATTTTAAGAAAATAAAATCGCTTAAACTATAAGTGAAAATAAGTCCTGACAAAATACAAATAAACTACCATAAGATCAGATGATTCAATTAAATCTAGAATATTTAGAATATTTACCTGTAGAATACAAAGTAATTAATTATTTCCCCATTGTAAATAAATCTGGACGTAAAGAAATCATTGTGCATCTAATTCTAGTAAGTGTAGAGTTAGAAAACTATAAGAAATCTAAAATTTTAAATTGCTACATATTACAAATAAAGTGATGTACCTTTCGTATACTGGCGTATAGTTGTATAATCGAAGATTGTTGAAAGTTCTTCGGATTAAAATACACTGATACAAAAACACACATTTATTTATGAAGTAAAGTATAAACAATTAATTGATAATAATTTTGTGCACTGAACGTATATATAGTAAACAAATTTAAGTTAAGAAACATTTTGTGAAACCCAGTGCTACTTCCTGCAATAATTTCTAGAACACAACAAGGTCTATCTGTTTAGCGAATGAAGAGAGAAAACGGTTAAAATTTGTTTATTTTATTTTAATTTTGAATGCTTGTTTTATTGCAATTATGTGTGTATTGTTAAATGTAATGAGAAAATACAGGTTGGCCATTTAAAATTTGAAATGGTATATTAATAATTCCATGATGTATAAATAATTGACAACTATAATTTAAAATTAAAAAATTGTTTTAATTATGAATAATAACTGTGAAAGTTTCCATAAATATTTAACTATAATTTAGTTTTCTTAAATTTGAAAAACTATTTGTTGAAATTCTTTTCTTTTGGACCATGTAAAAGTTTATTTAAAAATTTAAAAATATCTGAAGTAACAAACCAATTTTTAAATCATTCACACTACATTTAAATTAATGAACCCAAACTGATTTGTTTAAAAATATAACGAAAGCTACATAACAATCCAACTGATAAAAGGATTGTACAAAATAAGTAGTAATAATTATCCAATTTTGCAAATTTAATAAATAAATATCTTTTAATTTTGATTAAAATTTAATTGTTTTGTTGTAGTTAGGAAATCTAATTTATTTCAAGCATGTGTTATTAATCTGAGTATTATAGATATATTTCAGAAAAGTTAATTAATTTTATACCAGGTGAAACAGTCCATGTAAGGTAAATGGTTAGGGGTGTGCTTGCTTGATATTTAATTAGAGAGTGACTGTGGTTGACTGCACAATTGGGAGTGTGTTTTGTTGGCACAAGTTATTTCAGAATACGAAAGGTAAACGCAAGTTCGGAGTGTGTAGGTTGAGTTGCGTTACGATCCCATCGCAATCACTAATTATTAGTTAGGGAACACACGAACTATTGCGTATTTAAAATTTTGAATTCAAATTTATTGAAACCTAAAGCAATTTTGACCTATATTTGTCAATCGCGACGTAGGGAAAGTAGGATTTAATTTACATTCAACTTGAGAAAAATATTTATAAACTTGGAACGTCCAATTAAAAGGTATTTTCTACATCTATTTGGTGAGAACAAGGACAAATTCGCCCGCAAAAATTTGAAAATTTTTTTGTATATTTGGATCGGCCAAGTAAAGGCCGTTTTATATATACAGGGTGTAAAGTAAATAGCATTCGTCCTTGTAACAGGTGGTAGCAAATCGAAAATAGAGCAGAAAATGTGGTATAACTTTTTTCGCTATCG
>JAHWXV010033276.1:0-12885 GCA_024586415.1 Phrixothrix hirtus
AATTTTAATTTTTATGGTAAGTTTAAAAATCTTTAATAACTCTTCATATTATTTTTTATATTATTCTAGTTCATTCTGATGATGGTATTACTTTAAAAAATAAAAAAAAAAGAGTTATATTACCAAAACAATTGTTAATTTAATAAAATAAAATAAAAATTTGGACGAAGACCTTTTAATTTATTATAAAACAGAGATACTTTTTATTTGAACTGAAATAGTATTGTTTTTAAATAATCTGCTATTAATTTTCGTCAATTATCGCATAATTTTGATTATTTTATTTTAGTTGTGAACTCAATAGTTCGCGATATTGTTACAGTGATGGAGCTAGGATTGAATGTCAAAACCATATTTGGTATACAAACATAATCCAATTTTTAAAATCTCTTTATTTACTTGTACCATATGCCTTTTAAATTCTAGAGATGTTGTATAATTGTTGTGTGCAGCGCTCTTCTATCACAAGAAAAGCATAAAGATATCTACTAATGTTTCTTTAAGCGTATTAAAGATGCCACTTTTGTCCGTTACGAAATGAAACTAAATTGTCAATGCTTACGCCCTCTGTTATCAATAACCAAACGAATAACATTTTTCGCGCCCTTAAATAAAATAAATAGAAATATTAAAGGTGAAAATATTATGTTTAATATGAGGGTGAGATGATAATTAGACGGTATAAGAACAAAAGAATAAAAATGTTTTTATTTTTCAACATAATTTCCTAAACGTTCAATATATTTGTTCCAACCAAATTCCAATGCTTTAATTCCATCACGGAAGAAATTTGCTTAAAGTTCAGCAAAATGGTTAGTTTTGGAAATAAACGGAAGTCCGATGTAGCTAAGTCGGGCGAATACGTGGATATTTAATTCATGAATCTAGGTTATTGAAACGAAACTAGTGTAAGGGCGGGCATTGTCATGATGAAAAATGGTGTTTTTACACGTTAAACCGGGCCTTTTTTCGTGAATATTTTCGTTCAACATGTCCAAAGGATTAGAATGCTATTCAAGATTTATTGTTTGGAAGGTAATCCACCATTAGAGTTCTCTTAGCATCCCAGAAAACCGACGCCATTACTTTTCCATCAGACTTTGTTGTCATGGCTTTCTTTAAGGTCGAATAACCTAGTAACTTCCAGATTACAGTTTTGTTTTCGAGGTCTAGTAATGAACTCATGTTTCATTTGTGATTATATCTTCGCAGAAAATCAGCTGAATCCTTTTGAAAACAGTCCAAATATTTTTGCTCGTTTTTGCTCCAATGAGAGTAAGCGCGGCACCCATCTCGCAGATATCTTCTTCATGCCTAATTCTTACGTTACAACTTTACACTCCCGCTGGTCTTTTATCAACATATCGTTGATTTTTGCAACAATTTCTGGTGTAGTGGTACTTTTAGGGCGTCCCGGTCAGGATTCACCTTGGGCATTGGTGCGGCTACGTTTGAACTCGGTTACCAAACTTTTTATGGTCGCATATGAAGGAACAGAATCACCCAAAACATTCTGCATTTCTTCATATACAGACACTCAATGGATGGCACGCTTCTCAATATTATCCATAGAAATAACAAACAAAAACACTTCCATTTTGCAAAGCTGCTAACAATAAACTATTTGACAGATTGAAGTTAGATTTTCAATGTGATCAACCTAAATATGGCACTTTAAAATTTCACACTAATAGTGTAGTATCGCCCTTTATTTGGAGACCGTTTAATCATCATCCCACCCTCATATAATAATGGCATTTGGCAATTGCAGAATTTCCTTCTTATTTTAAATCAATGATACTACTAACGTTAATATGTCTATATAAAACAAATTGTATAATTTATTCAGACAGTCATCTACCTATATAATGTATTTTTAAATTATATTTCTAATTCTAGTATGCGGTCAATAAATAGTACGTTCATATAATGAAACCCTTACAACCGTGTCTAGCTAAAATGCAGTAGGTTTATTTAATATTGATTATTTTATATTTGTAGAGCATTAATAATCCAATGCCTTTTATAAACGTTATAGTTTATTCTACAGGATATGCCATAAAAACCTGACAATTTTTCTAAACTTAATTTCATGTGGAACAAATAGTTACTGGTGAGTTAGCATTATTAATACATATAAAAAATAAAATTTTTAAACTACTGTGTTATTTCGTAGTACTAATATATCTAAAATTTTCATTATTTAATTAGTTAATAATAAAAGGTCTATTACGTAGAAGGAATAGCAATATAGTTCATTAATGTTCTGTATACATTTACTTTAATTTGCTGCTTTTTAACCACTTCGTATTTTTGAAAAACCTAAAATAGTCGCTTGATATAAGCAAATTATTGGACGATACATAAAGACCTACAGGGATCAGTTATGTCAATATTAATTTTCTTTGTATTTAAAGAAATAAAATTGATGTTCCTTACATTTTTTACTTTTTAATTTGCAAATATTATTAACATTAATATCCATTTTGCACAATCTAATCTGCAAAATAATTACAGATTTTCCTTCTAAATAAGCTTAATTGGCTTTAGGATTCACAAATACTCCTTAAATTTGCAGTCAATTCAAAATTCCTTGACGAATGTATATTATTCCACAGAATAGAAGCAATTGACATGTTAATTGCATCCAATGCTTAATTAAATATCATTTTTGATTCTATTAACATTAAAGAGCTGAAATTGGCAATATGTGTGTTTCCGTATAGTAATGGGAATTCTGTTTGGCATTTTACCTGGGGTAAATGTATTGTATAAATAGGAAGTAAACTAATTGCTTAGAGACTTGCATGTGGAGGCACAATTTTGTTTTACATTATTTATTAAATATTAGTGTAGTAGTACAGTATTAACACAACAACTTCAATCAATTTTCAACTAATGCGGTTACAGAAATAAATAAAATTGTTTTAACATTATTAAACTTTGTAATACCATGTTTACATAAAAATCCTGTGCATCTGTTTTCTACAGACATAAATAGCGCATATTTCTTTTATAATATCTGTATACGTATATATACAGTCAGGCATCATAAATGCATTTACATTTTCACATTTAAATGACTTGGAACAACTACGCATATACTTCAAGTGGGACGCGATCGTGCACGCCACTTTAACGTAGTAATGATATGATAACTATTTCAATTAATTTAAATTTACGAGCGCAGGATGATAATTAAGGCTCCGTGTATGGTCGTCTGTAGAAAATATCCAAGGATGTACATGTGGTATTTCATACTCGATCCCAGGGGGCAAGTGCTTGCTTGCCTCTCGCTGGAGACGCATTTTTAGATAATATATAATAATGAAGCTGATATCAAAAGAAGCAAATTTATTACATTTTATAAATAATAATAGTATCTATTACTTTTCTATGTTCCACTCGTTTTCTGAATCCATCCAAAAGAAAGTCTGCGACCTACTTTTGATACATATATATGCGCAGCAACTTGAACTTCTTCACTGGATGCAAAATGTCTCCTTTTCAACTCTTCATTCAATTTTGGGAATAACCAGAAGGCTGGCAGAATAGGTCGAGGCACAATGAAGATATTATACAGATGTAACCTTCAGCATTATCTTTGTTACTAACGTTGGTTGACTGGCATGTGTCCTTGTATTGCACGATACAAAAAGGTCCATCTTTCAGCTCCTAAAGTAAGATTTCATAATAGTCCAGCGAATTAAATGTCGTTCTCTTTTAAATAAATTTTTGTGGATGATGCCTGTCGCGTTCCACAAACACTGCGAGCTTAAATTTTTGTGCCGAAGAAACTGTTATAAATTTTCTCTAGATAACAATGTATGGCCTTCTCTTATTTTGGTGAATCCAAGCTTTATTTTCAGTGTAAATATTCAGGAGGAAATCAACCTCTTGCGTTAATATTGATCAAAGGATTACCGTAGTACCCCTCTTGTATATACTTTTCTATAGTTCAAGTTCGATACGATATGCTACTCTCCTTTTTACTAATGTGCAGCTTCTGAGCAATGGATTTATTTAACGTGCTAATTTTCTTTGACGATTTTCATCAAGCATGGTAGAAAGTGGCCACCTAGGTCTTTGTTCATCAAATACTCTTATCTACCGTTTTTCCAGATTTTATCACACCAAACTCATAAGCGCGCATTTTTCATGTAATGCAAGTGGTGCATAAATATCGATTGAAGCATAATCTCTTGGTATTTAAATTTCAATAATAGCTGACTATTTTATATGTAACTGTCAGAAACCCCATATATTAACTGATTTTTTAAAATCTCAGTGCATTTTTTGTAGAAAGATAACGAAAAGAAAGAAGAGAAAGTTAGTTAAATAAGATTGCTACTTAGGAGTTGAAAGGAAACTATTGGGAATCTGCTAGTATCTATTTATTATTATTTCTATTTTAAAATGCTACCTCTATCGTCCATACTTAGATTGCAAACGTTATCAAGCTTACGAGGTTTTCCAAGCTGAGGTGATGGTTATCAAAGGTCATTGTAGCTTTCGAAGCAACTATTTCGTTAATGATATACACGCTAGCAAGCTAGCAATTCTTTAATATTTAAATGCGTAACTAAAGGTGGATTGATATTCATAAAAGATAATAACGGTTTCCAAAATTTTATTATAAAAGTTAATCTATTTTCACATATAGTTATTGTTAAATTCAGACAACAGTTATGTAATGGGAAAAGTTTTGCATATCCATATGAAAGCTGCTTACCATTTATTATTTCTGAGAGAGGATTCTTCAGCACAGAAGGACATCACCAGATGCGTAGTAGCACAATTTGTTAACCAAATCGAAGCTGCAACTTCAAGGAATATGATAAAGAAGAACAAATTTCGGGTTTTTATGAAAAATATAATACGAGTGACTCATTTGGGAAAGCACTTTTACTAATGACTGCACGCCATTATCAACTTTCCTTTGAATACCAAAGAGAAATCTCTATTGTATAGATATCAAAAGCTTATTCGAATACCTTACAAACTTTTTTGTAGAAAAAAACAATATTTGCATATAATAGAATACACACAGATTTTATGACCTAATTGAAATTGCTGGGAAATACTGACCAAAGGCTTTGTGTACTTAAAATAAAGCTCTTGTTCAATCATACGAGTATGAATGAAAGGGCTTGTTTCTCGGATATAAGTTGAACCACCACAAAAGATTTTATGAACTTATTTTGGAAATATAGCCTAGGTGATATTTTTGGGAGAACGAAGGCTAAGACCTTTTGCCAAAAGCTTTGACTATCTAATGAGTATATTTGCGAACATAACTTAGAAATGAAACACATTTATGATGGATTATATACCCAAAGAAGATCTATGTGTTAATTTAGAAGAAAGTAGAACGTTTAAAGATTTAAGATTAAAAAATTAGGTTTGTGGAGTCTATGATTGGCTGTAAAAATTTTAACAGATATATAATTAATTGTTATTGGTAAAAGAACACACGGTATATTTCTTGAAAAACAAATTTTTTGTTTTATGTTTAAAAAGCTTACAAGTGTGACAAGCAACATATTGTCTTTAAAATAATGGGAGTTGCTAATTAAAGACTAATAAAATTGTTAATTAGGATGAATATAAAGTGATGTTTAAAAAAGTTGCATCACCTACAAAATTTAAGATTTTCATGGAGAAAAAGGATAATAACTCATTTAAAGTACAAAATACCGATTAAACAATAGAAACATACGCATATCTATTTCTGGCCTTTGAATCCGAAGTTTTACTTTCCAAAAATCTTTAAATGAAGTGTACGATACTTGTCCGGTGTAATTTTGCGGATAGTAGAGTTTTCGTTGGTAAAGCAACTGCTACAAATTCCTTTCGGGATGTTATTTATATAAATTTTGGCATAGCGCGCGCTGTTGTACTAGCAAGAATCACAGTACGAAATGACAACCTCTTTGCATGCCGCAAATTTTATGTGGTAGAAAAGGTATAATGCAAACACCAATCAACGTGACATCATCTCTTTGCTCGGTCTAATGCATTGTGCTAAAAATAAGTGCAATATTTGTGTTTTATATGGTATATTAAATATTTATTACGAAAAGACTTAATTTTTCGAGGTGATGTATTTTTTTGAATATTATTGTATTTTACGTATTATATTATATACAATATGATTTTAAAATACATCGATAAACTTGGACCATCGCGCGGAGTAGTTCTAAATCAAGAGAAAAAAAATAATTTCAAAAAACTCCTTGCCGTTTCCAAAAAACAGAGTCGTTAACAATATGCTAAAGGAACAGTTGAGCGTGTTGTTTTAAGTGAATAAATTATAAACACATGGTGCAGTTGTTACGTAATTCTAAAATGGTAATGTGCATAAATTGGGAATATTCATTGAATTTACGGCGGCGCGTTCATTTCTAAACGTTATTTTTAATATTAATTATCAGAATTTTTTGCGTTTTATCAAACACTGTTAGTGTCAATCTTTTTGTTATCGAAGTGTATTAATTGTTATTTTGTATGTTCATTAATTTAAATTCATTTAGGTTGTGTAACAGTGAAAAGATTAGCTAATTTCGAACTGACAGATATTGCTTTAATTTATGGCAAGTATCGTGAACACTTCTTGTAAAAAGGTAATTATTTCCTTACTTGACGTTTTGTGCAACTATATTACAAGGCGTTTAATAATAATTTTGTGTTTAAATAAAAAAAGTCACCCAAAAATAACTAACAATAATAAAAGAATGTTATAAAAATGGAAATTTATTTAGAAGTTTTAACGAGTTGTAAAACAGGAAATATCAAGATTATGTTGCTTATAAACATCTGGATACGGTCTTTAGTAATTGAACATGTTTAAAATTTTTATCTGCGTAAACCACAAGCGAATAAAAATGTAGATCATTGATATAAATGACCTATATTTGGCTAGGTTAGTGTTCATATGAAATAAACATACACATTTTGTAATTTGATACTAAAAAACATGTTATTTCCTCTACGCTACGTAGTATTCGTCTAGTAATATTCACTCCTATAGACATTTTCCGGAAGTTCTTAAAAGTTGACATTTTCATTTTTTCCAAAAGTGTTCTATTAACGTATAACGTATTAAAGTTTGTCTATGTATTTTAAAATCACCCTGTATAATGGTTTATAAAGATAAACAAGAATGTTTAAACTCCAAAGAAGATGTTATAGTATGGAAAGGGTTAAAGCTAGTTGATAAAACTATAAAGAATTGTTATTCTTAATAAAACTATTATGCAATACAGAATATGAAAAAATATTTAACAAACACATTTTTTATTTACGAGTATATTATGATTAACAACAGCTGCTAAGATTACAACATGCACGGAATCGTTCATGGATATCTACAACAAGAACCTAACCTTAACAAAAACTTATCCTAGATATTTATTTGAAACAAAAGAAACCGTGGAAATTCATTTTTTCTACGTTTTGTATATCATATTTGCGACAGTTACAATTTAGAAATCCAAAAGTATACGAGGCGTGTTCAAATAAAAACCGAGTGAGTTCCAACAAGCGGCGCTAGCTATTTGCAACGTTCGAAAGCTCAACGCCGCTTTACGCATTACGCTAACATTGGGCATATTCGGATTTTTAAGAACGCAAAATGGAAGTTCGTGAAGAAGACGTGTGTATGTTAAATTTTGCGTCAACTTCGGCGAAAATTTTACAGAGATCCTGAAGATGTTTCATTAGTTGGAAAATATCATATGAACCAAACGCATTGCTACGAATGATGCGATCGTAGGCACCTATCTTTCGACAGGACGGCCTTCCACGACAACAAACACAGTTCATATTGTGATTTATAAAGATCGCCGTTTAATTATTCCAAGGTTTTGAAGAAGTTTTAACATTCATGGTATCAATGCAAAATCTTCTCGTGTTTGTCGACTGCTGAACAGAAAGAGAACCGAATTAACATCAGTCAAGAAGTGCTTGACTATGCGAACGTCAATGAAAATTTCTTGAAAAACATGGTAACTGAAAATAATATTTCCGTTATTGGCTACAATATCGAATCCACGTCACAACCGTCTCAGAGGTGAAGAAAAATCGCCCCGTCCAAAAAAATTCGCAATGAGTCAATGAAACATGAAAGTGTTTGGTGGTCGTATTTTTTAATTAGAGAGGTTTAGTTCATTATAAACTTGTACTCTGTGATCAGACAGTAAACAAGGGTTCCTACTTGGAAGATTAAATATGTTTGAGGGATGTGTTCGCAGAAAAAGACTTGTACTTTGGAAACATGACTCGCATGTTACTGGTAAAACACGAGACAACTGGCAGCCCTGCTCATCTTACTATCTAGATTTGAACCCAGCAGATTGTTTCGAGTTTTCCGCGTTAAGATTAAACTTAAAAGGATATCCGTTTTAAACCATAAACGAAATTGAGCAAAATACGGTACAACTGAGCGCCATTCCAGATTCTGTGAAACCGTTCAAAATGGAATAAATATTGGGAGCGATATATTGCTAGTAAAGGGGAGTGCTTTGAAGTGGACAAGACGAACTATAGTTGTTATTACATTAATAAAGTTTGAGCACATTTTAGATAATTCGTGACCCCATCCGTTGCAATATAACATTGGGCTCATATTTTCTTTAGTATAGTGTTTGAATCTGCTCAACACGTATTAAGTAGATAGGTACCTCTTCGTTTTTACTGTTAAAGATCCTTTTTGCCGTTATATTTATGAAGAAAATGATGTTGCCCTGTATTTTATTTAACTCTTTCAACATTAATGTGATACTCCACTGGATCCTGGATCCGATCCTAGGGGTGGCCTGTTCCGACCAGTTTCAGGTGGTTTTCAAAGTCAACGGAATTAGTTTCTTTGAGGTGAATGCCGGGTACTTAGTATTTCCATTCATTCGTCTCTTGTCTTTATCTTTCCTTACTTATTGTTCTTGGCTGAAGAGGGTGTGAGTTTCTTCTACGGCAATCCGCTCTTATACAGGTGAATGGAAATGATCTTGATATTTCTTCTTGTGAAAATATTAAGAGATCACTAAATCACATGAAAGTTGGTTTATTGCTTTCATCTGTTTTCACAAAACTCTTTGTATGACTCAAACATTATTTTCAACTCCATTAATAATAGACTGTGGTTGGACACAATGTCGGCGGCGTAAATTGTTGTAGGGATATAGTCCGGTGTACTTAAATTTTATCATAATGTTGACGAATTGAACGCGCGATAAACTGTTCGTAGACTAACACTGCTTTTCTAGAACTGCCAACTATCCACTTGTCACAAGCGGAATTCACATGTTTTTTCAAGGACTTTAAATTTATATGATCAAGGAGAAGGAGAAGATATTATTATTTTGCAAAATCGGGAATTGTTGTGGTTAAGCGAGACCGATGATCATACAGGGTTTTTAGTTGCGCATCTGGCGTGTTTATTCAAGTACTTCAAAGATTAGACAAAATAAGCTTTTTAAATATATACTAATCCAAGCTATCTCTGGGGTTCAGTAGTGAACATGACAAAAATATGTCGGACGCTGCACTTGTAAGTGTAACAAGACGTCAAGTGTCAGGTAATAATATGCTCTCAACTTGTGCTATTATTCAGCAGACTACAACTATTTTTGAGGTTTGAACGGGTGTTATGCCCGGCTCATCCATCTTTCAAACTTCATAGTCTTGTATGTATATGATATTTTGATTTTATAGTATGCAAATTCTTAAAAAAGGTATCAACATTCGTGCAGGTGAAGTTTGTTGCACGTTCTGGGCTAGTCATTGTAGATTGTTCATTGCATAATGGGGCTCTTTTTTATGAATACTATTAACTAACCTTCTCTCGCAATTTTCCTTTCCTTCTGAAACTTGGAATTTTAATTGAGTTGGAATACGTCATTTCGTATGACAATTATGAATTTGTATTAGAAATAATCCAAAATAGATGCCAGATGTCCATTTCGCATTTGCACTAAATATTATCTGATCTTGAACAGTACATATGATACTAGTATTTTATCTACATCATCGTCATACATCTTTTACAATAACTTGCCAAGGTTCTATCGTTTTTATTGAAGCCGAGAACGGTTTGCACTGATATAATGACCCTAAGCATTACATCGAGTGTCTTTTTTGATTTTTATGTAAAGCTACATACCATTTTTATCCGGAAGGGCAGTAGTTTGAATTGGTTGTGACATATAACATCAAGTACCTTTTTGTATGCGATAGTTACCTACCTCCAAGATACTATTTACTATAGAAATCTAGCTACAAGTAAAATTTTTCTCAATTTCTGATTTTTCATTTTACAATATGCGTTGTTAGAAGGGTACATAGATTAATACACGGTGTACGGGAAATATGAACATTATTTTACACACGTGTTCACGTACCTTGGTAATATACAAATGCAGTATAACTCCGATATAACGAACTTGAACATTAGAAAAATTTTGGTCGCTATAAAGATTGTTCACTAAAACAACTGTAAATAAAATTAAACATTTCTAAATAAATTTAAGCGTTAATGTCATTTATTTATTAAAATAAGATTTAAATAGAAAAGTAACAGATATTTTAAAAAGTAGTATGAAAAATTATTAAAAACATTTTCCTGTAAATTTATGCACATTGTCCAACTAAACCTACATACATGCGTAAACTGCGTTCAAGGTAAGACTGCTTACGATGCAGACAAAGAAGAATCTATGCTATTGGTGACTTACGTGTTATCATATTTTGGGTGCCTCATATTTACATAAGCGTCAAACGTTCAGGTATCACTGAATTGTGGTATAGAGTGGTTCAAAAGCGCCAGGAACCGTGCCTATGAATTTCTACTTGTTCGTATTGCTTAAAAAGGAAACGGCAAGCTATTACATTACGCAAAAAAGAAATAATAATAGATGTGCACGATCAAAATTGTCTAAAACTATCAGAAATGGCCGTAGGTGATATAAAAAGTATAATTTGAACCACTGTTGGTGTTTTAGTGCGTTCTGTTAGGTAAAAGGTAAATGATTTATGTTTATTTACATCCTTCGCAGCTTTAACCTGAACGAATTTCAGATAATGTGTATTCTAATTTCGAAACAAACATAAAAGTTCTAAATTAATCGAAAACAGTTAATTACGAAATATTGAAGAATATATTATATGCATATTTGAGAATAACCTTTTTAATTTCCAAGGTCTACAGTTTACATAGAAACTTCAGAATTCTTCTAATTCAAATTAATAAATTCATTTCTCTTGTACATAGATCAGATTTCTCAAGTAAAGTTCGTTAGAAAAAGTTTAAAACTTTAATTTTTAGCATTAAAAATGTTCGTCATCGCCGACCATTTGTTATAAATATGTTGACTAAAGGCAATCATTAAATGTACGTTAATTTATATAAATTAGCGGAGACTTGAAATATAGTGCGTTATAGACGATCGTTGGTTATAAAACGTGTTCGTTATAACGAAGTTATAATGTATAAAAATTTTTTAAATTATTTCGAAAAACAATTTTACACATTTGCATAAAAATTGATGACTTGTAGCGACTTTCATTCAACGAGTTGTATTTAACGCACAAAAAACCATGTTATGTTTATTTTATATCATATTGCTTTACGTAATCTATTCGGCTATTTTTCCATAAGGAAGAAATTTGCTGCTTAGATGTTATTGCTAAAAAAATTCGAAGATATTATTTTTTATATTAGATACTTAAAGTTGTTTTCCTTCCTTTAAATTTAATAAGAACAAGAATTTATAGTGAAGTTGTATCTTATGCGTATCCGATTTCCGTTATGACTAAGGAAAGAATTTTGCAGTTAGACATCCGAGGTAGGTGGCTTTAACATGAGCACTAAATTCTGTAGAATACGTTAATTAAGCTGTTTCTATTCGAAAGTTGATAAGAAGGAGTTGCGCTTACTAGAATTTGTGATTAAAAATGCAAGCATACTTTGCGAATGTTTATCAATGGATTAAACTTAAAATCGGTTTTCGTGATTTTTGCGATACAAACGTAAAAACATTCACATTATTATTATCCATCAATTCTTTCCTTATATAATGACCCACATTAAAAACTGGAATTTTTAATAGGGAAAACTATAAAATTAGTTTTCATAATAAAGCAAATTTAAACTCAAAATTTGGTTAAAATTCTTTACTAATATTTAAATTTGCCACCAAAATTACTTCTTTGAATAATGTCCACTATTAATCGATTGCGACATTCAGGTACTCTATGTAATACCACAAAACAAACCAAGATTGGAATAGTCATATAACTTTATGAACAACTAACTGAAGTCGTTCAAATTAACATACAAGATTATACTCAAAACTTTAATTGTAAATATTTTCAAGACTATACAACTTAGAAAATGTATTATAGTTTTTTGCCGCACATACCAAGTTATAAATGCTCTTAGAGTAATGCTCCTTGTTTCCGGGACGTCCTGTATTCAAATAATGCACTAAAGTGTCAGATATCGTCGCAACAAATACTAATGCTAGTGCATAGCAATAAGTTGGATCTCTCCTGCTGACGTTAAATTAGACGAATATGTACTTGACTTTTATGTTTTTAGAAAAAAAAGAGTGAAAATTAATTGTATCATCCAATAATTTTATATAAAATGTAAAGGTTGTGCATATATACAGCAAAAAGCGATGCCTTTTCGTCCCAAGCATAAATTTTTTATTTGAAAATTTGCTGTGTTTATAAATTATATGTAATTAATAAAACGCGCGATGGAGATAAATTTTGGGAAAATGGTATGTATACAGTGTGTTATTTAATAAGTGTCCGATATTTCACAGCGTGTTTTTTGAAGTATTTTTAAGGTAAAAAGTTCCTATACATGTGTGGTCTAAAAGA
>JAHWXV010033291.1:0-18484 GCA_024586415.1 Phrixothrix hirtus
TATATATATATATATATATATATATATATATATATATATATATATATATATATATATATATATACACGTACAACTTCCTCCTACTATATCTTTAAATTTCTTTTTAACCAATCAAGCGAGGAAGTAAATAATTAATTTAGAATGCTACATGAAAGAGGGATGTTAGTTACAACTCCCATTCTTTCATATTAAATATAGTCATTTAACGATCTTAAACAGATATGTATATTTTCCATTCATTTACTTAATAATTATATTGAAGGTTTGTAATAGTTATAATAGATAACCTGGTTTACTTTTAAAGAACTACATCAAAGGTTTCAATATAACGTTTCAAGTTATTGATTTATTTCGCAACCCGGGTTGGTAGACCAGATATAGCAACTATTATGTTAGCGTGACAACTATTATGTTAACGTGACAACTACAAATTTTTGCAAAAATTGTCAATTGTTACACATTAAAACTTATTTCGTTTACCTAATATGCATGATTTGATACATTTAGATGAATTTAATTCAGTAGTCTTATATAGAATCTTTCCCTAACTTATATAATGTAGCACGTGCAGAGCCATTCAACATATTTAGTTATCTGTTTCAGAAATAAATACTACAATACTATACGCAAAGCTTTCATATAAGGGTTCAAGCTATAGATTTGTCTTTGGGTGATTACTACAGGTTTTGCAAAATTGGCAACTATCCCACATTAAAATTTATTTCATTTTGTTTAGCATTCATGCTTATACACATTTAGATGAATTTAATTCGGTAGTCTTATAATAGAATCTTTCCCTAGTTCATATATAATGTAGCACGTGCAGAGTCATTCGATATATTTAATTATCTGTTTTAGAAATAAATACTACAATACCATGCTTTTGTATAAGAATTCACGCTATAGATTTATGTTAGCGTGAAAACTACAGATTTTGTAAAATTGACTACTGTTTCACATTAAAATTTATTTCGTTTTATTTAGCATGCATGATTCTATATATTTAGATGAATTTAATTCAGTAGACTTATAATAGAATCTTTCCCTAGTTCATATAATGTAGCATGTGCAGAGAAATTCGATATATTTAATTAGCCGTTTGGAAGTAAATATTGCAATATTACACAGAAAGCTTTCATATAAAGATGCAAGCTATAGGCTTTTATTGTTCCCTATTCATTTTACTTTGTAATGAATAATGTTCACTGTTCAGCTTTATTATTTTGAAAATCTACTTTCATGTGCATACAAACTAATTACAATGGATATGCATGAATTTATTCCATTCAAACTCTTCCCTTAGATTATAACATTATACATTTTATTGATTTTTAACGCATCGGGTTTGCTACCACATTTGTTGCGGAAAGGGTGTTGAATGTATTAATTATTTGAATTCGCTTAGTCCGCTGCGCGCAGTTCACCTTAAGACGCCCCAGTCTGCGCGGTTTCTAAGAAGCCAGATGAGCTAGGTTAGATTTCAGCCCATTTTCAATTTTTCCAAGTTCTGATTATTTAATTTGAAAAAAACATCTCTCTTATTAGTAACTTCCTTACAAGTAAAGTTTATTATCAAGTATTTAACATTGGCAGACTTTACTAGCTACAAACCGTTCATCTTTGTATACGCAACCTTTTACTAAGCATTCACTCATTTGAATTATCATGTGATTGACAGCCAACTTAGATATTTAACACTTTAATAAAACAAGACTTTCTTGAAGCCCTCTAAGATAAACCTTAGAATTAATCAATACTGGTCGAGATATTAACCCTTTACGTCTTAAGATTTAACATTTGTGTATATGTATACGTGTGTGTATGATGCCACATTTCACATATCGATTATTTAGCTTTATAAGATGCAGTTATTCTTATGACACTTAAGACATTTCCATACAACCCGCTACTAACTATTCAATTACTTATTAACCAATTTCTTTTCTTTCTAATGTTTTGAATATAAAACTTACTCTCATATTACCCTTTCATGATTTGATTTGTTTCACTTTATCCTTAATAACACTTAATACATTCCCATAAATACAACCCGTTGCCTAATTATTCAAATACTCATTTGCATCCTTATTATTCCACTATCCGCCATCTTATATACCATTGATCAACACTTTCAAATTACCGCCCTTTTCACCGATCAATACCGCATTTCTAACAACCAATGCCAGCACTCCTTTTATCGCTAGCCTAAAATGGTCCAGAAAATACATTGAACCACTACTTATGATATAAAAAGACATGACTTTAAGATTTTTTGAATTTGTGTTCAGATGTGCAAAGATTTTTAACTTCATTTTTGTTAAGACAAGCATGACCATCGAGTCCTAACAAGTGGTTTTCCTGCAAATGAATCGATGTCATTAGATCTTCTGGGGCATGGATAAGGATAACGCGACCTTACAATAGAGTAATATAAATGTGTAGTATATCGATATGCAAAAATTTATTTAAGATCTAACAAGCATCCTTACGCCCGTTTTCATGGTTATCTATTCAGAAAATCTCTAGCGTATCGTCAGCTAGCGCTTTCCCGGCGTCGTCTCCATCATATGCGTACAATAGTGTTACTCTAGCGAAACGCCAAGTGGAGAATTCACCGTTACATGCAACATAGCAACGGAGGATACCTAGGTATTGAACAAATTGCCCCCAGTAGATCTTCTTTCTCTGTAAAAGAATTAGTTGATAAGTCCGAAACCCAATGTGCTGGTTATACTACCTTATAAATATGGAACTACCCACTATTACACGAGCACCAATTGATGCATGTAATTCTGGCTCAGGTGGAACTGTTACAAGACAAGAGAAAGGAATAAAACTGAAAGACAAGAAGCAGTTAATCATATAATAGTAGTTTGCATAAAAATTGCGTAATCTGAAAAGCTAGACCTAGAAACAGCAAAATTAAGGAAACAAACAGCCAAAATTAAAAAGCTTTTTACTGAAACTGAGCTAGAATGTGCAAAAGTTAAACTAAATAGCGAAAGCAATAAAAAATTAAATTTTTGTTTCTTACTTGTGTTGTCTTCTTTATTTTCAATTTACATATTTAATGATTTCTTCTGTTTTCTTTATTTAATTATGTTGGTATGCAAATAAAGTAAAATCAATAAATAAGGTATAGGTATAAATAGTATTTATTAAATGAATACCCAACCAACTATTACATTTTAGATACGATATTAAACAAAAAGAAATAAAATGGATCTAGAGAGTTCAAAGATTTATATTGAAAAGGATGTTTATTACTTTTGTACACAGAGCAGTTATTAATTCTTGGACATGGATGATGTACGGTTAAGGTAGTTGAAATTTCGTCAATCAATTTTGAAAGTGTCGTTGTATCAAAATCAACCTGATACCAAATCCTAAACAAACATTAAGCTCATATAAAGAACTTGCTGAACCTAATTATCACCGTGATGTTCAAAATTCATCAATACTATATAACACTGTACATTCAATTATAATGGGCACAGCATCGTTCTGGTATACTGTTTAACCCGGCAGGGAAATATACGTGCCCATAGGCCAAAATATGTTTCTGCTGTATTCCGGGTTCTGAGAACGATTGTATCTTTGTACTGAAATAGTAATTGAGGTATCTAACAGGGTCATCGACAGAGTAAGCAGGAATATCCATTATCTCCCAATAGATATCCTCTTAATATTCCACGTTCAAATATAGTTCTTAGTTGAACTAAAAGTAACCTGTACAGCTACGATCATACACTGGACTATGAATTGGTTTTCCGCTCAGATATTTCCCGTTGATAACCTCAACATTATCCTGGTCCTCTTCTTGTGTCCTACGATTGCATTAAACTTCAGATGACTGTCCCCTCCTAGAGTGGACTAAAGTAAGAAGGGGTTTGAAGCACTTTCTACGCAATTATAAACCTACGTCCTGCTTCTAAATATATGACCTGTTTTTGTGCTACTGCAAATTTTTTTTCCATATAAATAATGTACACCTTTTATGTTTGCTATCAAGATTTGGGCGGTAAATTGAAAGTTATTGTTGCTTTAACATGTTCAATATAAATCAATTTAAAGTTGTTTTAAAATACTATATACTCCATTTTTCTAAGTATTGGATACTTCAATTTAATTAATCATAATTGTTTTATATACCATAAAATTATATAGGTACTCACTATACACGGGTATTTTGATATTAAAATAACTCGATCTGCTGCTTCGACAACACAAACTTAAGTTAACAATATATGCTCTGCATTTATTCAATATTTAGGTACGAGGGAAACTATTTATATTGTGAACCTTAGTAATACTGCGTACTTGAGACGCCATCTAACATATGTAATGGAAAGTTTGACATTTTTGGACATGACCTTATTCAGAACATTATGACATTTGAGTATGATTGTGGTGTTTATAGTGAATTGAAAATTGTGCCCCAGCGTAAAAATTGAATTAGGTCGTGAAACTTTCCATGCGATGATTTATTATGCCTTTCAACGTGGATTATCTAGAAAAGAGTGCATCGATCAACTTACTTCCACCTTTGGCGATGAAACCCCATTTTTTGCTACTGTAAAACGCTGGTATAACGAGTTTAAACGTGGCCGCCGTTCGCTAACCGACGAAAGTTGTAAAGGTCGTCCAAAATCAGTTGCACCAGAAAACATGGAGGCTGTGCAAAAACTGATAATGTAAGATCTTCATGTAACATATTGTGGGATTGAGGAAGCCTAATACACTAGTTCGAGCAGCATATATAAAATTTTTCATGAACATTTAGCCGTTGAATAAATTGCATGGATAACTGTTCTCGTCGGGAGAGGAAGCCGCCGATGCGTTCAAAAACTATGTTTTAGAGATGTCTCAAACAAAATGGCAAAAATGTTTTGACAATTGGTTCGACAGGATGCAAAAGTATATACATCGTAAGGAAGAATATTTTGAGAAACAATAAATCAATTTTTAATGATAAATTATTGTTTCTTTATTATTAGGCTCACAATATAAATAGTACCCTTCGTATAATTAACTTATTTGTTCATTATTTTCTTAGCGAAAAGACGGTATAGTTCCAATATTCAGTAATATTATATACAAAACCGTAGTGCAGCTTTTAGCATCCAATATAATGTGTGAAACATTTACGTTCATATTCATAGTCATTTGTTCAGAGTGATCGCTAGCTCGTCTCCAGCGAGTGGTTTGCCAGGGTCTTATCCACCACGTGCGTACTATAGTGGTATTCTAGCGAATCACCGAGAATAGAATTCGTCAGCGCATACAGCAGCAATTCAACCTAAAGGTAATATGCACATTTTAGTTTGATATTTAAGAAGTAATTATGTTAGACGTAAATTGGCGTATACTAACAATATGTTAAGATTATGGTAAAATATTTTTTTAGATTTTTGTTGAGTTTTGCTGTAGTGCAAGCATGTTAAATAATAAAGTTTTAAAAATTAAAGTAAGCTGAATTTAAAAAGTTACATAAATAATATAAACCAAGGTTGTATAATTATTACTTTAATTTGTAGTATTATTATTTGTATATGAGAAATATTGAACACCACTATATTCATTTTTACTTTACAATTGTATTAACTGATGAAATCTAATATTGCAATATACACTTTCGTATGTATATATATATATATATATATATATATATATATATATATATATATATATATATATGTATTCTTTTAAGATACCTGCAATATCCGCTACGTGATGATTCGTGATTCTAGGATCATTATAAGATACACTCCGGATAAAAAAGGATTCCCAGTTGTAATTTTTTTACTGTCAAGTTATTTTGTGTCTATAATGTTTATTTTTTAAACCTATAACGCGCTCTAAATTCTACGTCTGAATAAAACTCTACTGGATTGTCTGCATCCCGTACACATCTTTTTGGAATTCTATTATAGTCCAAGTCATTGAAAGTATTAAAATCTGCATTACTAGTATGTAATAAATTCAACACCATCCATTATTTAATTTTCAGATAAAGCATATACAAGAAAAAGATAAATGCATGCTAGCAAGTCGCTGGTAGTGCTTTTAGCCTCTTCCAGCGAATCGTAGAAAATTGTTTTGATACGCATATCATCTTTAGCGACGCGTCGACCATGAAATGCGTTAAGGATGTTTTGATTAGCAGATATACAGGGATTAGCCGGAGTTTGTCCATGCTTATATTTTCTATCACATTCTGGTTTTGGTTTTAGCATAATTTAAATGTCAGTAATAATGTCATGACTAATCGACTTTGACATTCGCATAATTGTTTAATTTATACGCATTGGCTAAAATATAATCCTAGAACTTTTTCGTTCTAAATTGTTAATGTATTTTGCCAAACAATTAAACTGAACGTCCTTGTAATTTTTACTTTCTCAACTTATATTTTATTATCTTTGTCTGAAATATTTGGGACATTTGTCTTCTAAATCTTTTTTTTATATCATTTTACGTTCACTATACGTTGATAACTTTTACAATTTTTAAAGAGGCGTATTAAACATGATAATTGTGTTTTTTATAGTAGTATAGCACATATAAGCACATTTTCTAGTCTCATCTTTAATTTAGGCTTAGTACCTTTTGAGATCCTTGAACTTACGACACAAATTTGGTTTTATTACGAATCAAGTGGGATTTCTTCTGAGGCGAATTGTGTAGCTAGCTGAATAACTCACTTTTACTTTAGTTGTGATAAGTCCCTCAAATAAGAAGTAATAGAAGTCTTGGAAATTTTTAAAATTGTATTTTAGCATGATACTAAAACTTATTGGTTTATTAACAGTAACTAATTGAAATCAATGAATAAAGAATACTAAGGAAACGCCTATATCTATCAAATGTATGCTAGGTGTATGTGTCCAGATTTGAAGCACTATCTTTTGTAGGCGTCATCATTTTTACTATTCAGTTGCGGTGTCAAGTCGTGGTAGTTTTTTTAATTGTGTAATTTAGTTGCCTACTGTGTTGCCGCGTTAATGTCAAACGTTACGACTTACTGATTTCTTTTATGATTGTGAATAGGTAAAGATGTCAAGTTATAGAACTAAACATTACGTTAAACAATTAATGTTAGCGATCAATGTCAACGATACCTAAAGTTCTTAATTGAAGTAAAAGGATTGGCAGGTCAGATCAGAAGCATCTCACATAAAGTCAGAAACAAATAATCGTTTACTCCTTCATAATCATCAAATGGTCATAAGGATCATTATAACAATTCCCAAATTACAAAAATGAATTTCACAATTAACATAGCTGAATTCCAGGCAGTATACTAGGATTATTTAAATTAAATAGCAAATGTGTTTGACGTAGGTAAAAAATTTTATTCGTTGGAGTTTCGATTTCTATTAAAATACTAACGTTATATCCTATCTATAATATATGCAAAAATTATAACTGCCGAAGCAACCATTAAGGGTCACGTCTTCCTAAATTTTTTAAGAATTAGCTCATCTTTGATTGTAGGAGAAGTAACCCAGTTCTAATAAATTATAGTAGATAATATAATCATCTCAAGCATATGACAAAATTAAGGAATGCAGTAGGTGTGATATTACACATTTGACACAAAACTCTGCCTTTTATTACCACTAAGAATGATTCCTACTCTCAGTTTAGAATATTACGTTAAACAATAAGAAAGTGTTTCAACAAAATAGCACCCAATATCGAACGGAAATTTTTTACGCTATTGAATCTGAAAGAAGGATTATCAGAATTTATCGTAAATAATGACTTATATAAGTAATGCTGCCGGAGTCCATAGAAGCATTGAAAATTAAGTTTCTTGTAGAGAACTTATACAAAATTAAATTATAATCGTCCAGTTAATTTTTAAATAGCGTTGTTGTAATTTTAAAAAAGTTGTAATTCCGAAAGTTGGTTATCTGAAAGAATATCAACGCTGTAACCATCGAATAACAGTTGACACGGTACATACAATAAAAATTAACAAGACTGACCTGTTTTCTACTATGTAAGAGTGTGAAAGGAATTGTTTCAGGCACATCTGTGTGTTATCATACCAGAAAATCTGTTACTTGTGATAAAGCTTATTAAACCTTTTTCATTACGTCACTCTGTGATTTAGTTAAATTACATAGCTATCGTATTTGAAAATGAAGTAGTGGAGGATTCATGTCTTAGTAGCATCTTAGTACAGTTCTCTGGACGGAATACCTCGAAATTAGTTACAAAATTATTAATTAAACAAAAGAAAACTCACCCATGGTGTAACTATACATCACGACACATGTAGCTCATTAATTACAATAACTTCACTTCTTAAAGAAAATTATAGGAATTTAAAATACATGCGAAAACATTTAGCTTTATCGAAACCTATTCTAGAAATACACTGAATGATCTGTGCCCATCACCTCCTTAACTATTTCAAACCAAACTTCTCGCACATAACGCATGAGCGAACATAATACACTTTACCCAAATTATTTTTCAAGTCAAAATTTAGAATTTATTAAACTATTCTTTACCAAGTTTATGTTGCAAACTTAATAACTTCCTTTTGAATTATTTAAACGACAGAAAATGTTACGAAATTAAAGAATAAACGTTACAGTGTATACATAATAATTTATATCGTTGTATATGTATTTCATAAAGTAAAATTTGACGTTCTTAATTCATAAGCACATCTTGGATATAACTCTACGTATTTAGGAAGCTTATTCTATGTGTGTAATTTATTTGCTTAGTATGTATACAGAATAATGTGTACTGTTGCACATTTTATAATGTTAAATTTGTAAACTTTGACATTTTCGATGCATAAGCATAAAATGCTAACACGTTATCAAGGCTGGTCAATTTGGATTCAACTTTGTCTGTAGAAGGTGCTTCCATAGTATCCTTTATTCGCTGATGAGATCAAAAAGGAATTATCATATTGAAAATATAATTGTAGACATATCTACATGTAACTACATACATATATACAGAATTATTTTGAAATATTTGTTGAAACGAAAATGGGCAACTCTACCTATTAGAAGAGACACATATTTGAGATTATTAAATTCAATTAAGCCCTGTTTTAAAAATTTTACAAATGAAAACGTTTTTTAAGCTGCTTATATAATTAAGCCGTTAGAGAATTAAGTAAACTGGATTGTATTTGTGACAACAAATTATAGCAACATATTAAATTGCACTCAGTTTGCTTATTAATAGATGCGTGCTTAATCGGAAGGTCATTTAATTTTTATGTTTTCGCGCGTAACATCCAACTAAATATTGAATTTCAACAACCAACTTTATTTCTAGCCAACACTTGACCTTAGAATACTTATGACCCATTTTATCTTCTGCTAATAATCGGTAGATTAAACGATACGGAATCTACTTATTTAAATGAAAATGAAAAATAAATTTCATTGTGATTTATTGTTGTTTTGTATGTAATCTGTTACCATGTGAATATCTGTAATATCTTTTGAATTTATAAACACTACAAATTCTTTAGAAATAGCTGGAGTAATTTAGAAGATATTAGTAATTATTTTTGCTACCGCCACTATTTCCTTTGGTTACTGCTATATAATCTTCATGAATCTAAATATGATTTACACTACAATATGTAATAAATTAAAAATGTTAAAATCTTACTCTTTGTTTAAAGTAAATGCTCAAAATGCTGTCCAACGCTATGAAGGTATGCCTGCGCCCTTCTTACTAAAGACCTATTAGCTCTAGTTATAATTTCGGTCCGTTGACGGATGGACTCCGCTGCATGCTGTATACGAGACAACAGCTGTTCGAGAGTATTTAACGGAACGGCGTATACCAACCCTTTTATATGTCCGCGCAAATAAAAATCACAAGAATTTAAATCGGCCGAGAGATGTGGCCAATGCAATGGGCAATTACTGCCAATCCACCTATTCCCAAGGTTTTGATTGAGCCATTCTGTAACAGGACGTGCGATGTGAGATGATACAGCGTCGTGTAAAAACAACTTGTTTTCTAAAAAGCGCATATAAGCCTCGCCATTCATTCGCGGAGTTAAATGGAGTGTCAAATTAAACAGTTGCTAAGAAGGGCTGCAAATATGTTAATACAAAATCGTTGCTGATGGCAGTATCGTGAGGATTTTCATCACTTCAAATGTGTGTATTGTGTACACTAGTAACACCGTCACGTGTAAGTGTGGCTTCAATGCACGACAACAACACATTTGAAAATTGAAGGTTTCTATCAACTTGTTGAAGCCCCCAACTACAAAATTCTACCATACGTGCAGTTCTGTGAGCTATAAGGCTTCGATGCGTTGGATACGATAGCGATACAGCCCTTGTTCTCGTAAAGTTCTCCAAACTACATACCGAGATATCACTAACTGTAAAGTAAGCCTTGGCGTACGTCTTTTTAGATTTTCAACCGCCAGATCTAAAATTTGGGGTTCCAAATTAAGCACTCCATGAATTTGTTCACGTCCTCTTTCATGGGCTTAAGGGGTAAAATTGTCATGATCTCTTAAGTGCTTCACAAGCGATGCAAATGTTCTATCTGCAGGAACATGTTTGCTAGAATATCTTTGTCAATATAATCGGCACGCGACTTCCGCATTTCCATGAGCTTCGCTATAAACTAGTACAATATCAGGTAGTTCTACATTTCCAAAACGTTCCATTATTATTAAATATCAAACGAATAGGTACACTTAGATGTTACTACTAATGAAGGACTTGTAAAAGCGCACGTAGAATAATTATACAACACAAACCGCTCAATAGTTTAATAGTTTAACAAGCATATCCACTAAGGAAAGTTAAAAGCCTTTATTACTGGTCAATAGAAAATGTGCTTCCTTCATTCATTTCTTTTGCTTTACAGAAGGTACAAAAACGTATTCTAACCGACTTTATTTTTTTAATAACGCTTTTAGTTCAGAAATAATGAAATGCAAATTAATTCTATGAAATAAGACGTATTTTCATTTGCAGGCTGTAATAGTTTTATTAAGTAAGATTTTACTGTTCTTTTAATAAATTTTACTTCCACAAAAATAAATAAATTTAATTTAATAACAGAATCGAGTGTTTTTGGTCAATTTCAATTACGCTAAATATTTATCAATATATGGCGATACTCGACGACATTCAACTGGAATGATCTGTAACATGAGTAAGACTGGAATAAACTCAAGTGATTTCGTTGCAAATTCAGATGAAATTTCAGACTATAAATATTGCAAATCAGATTTTCTAAAACGTTCTATAAGAATTTTCTAAATTCGACTGTGCCTAAATTAAATCTGTTTAATTTTTTTAAAATTTTTTTGTCAGTGCATGGGTCAGAAACAATACGTGGTTAAACTTACTGAAACCACTTTAAAGTAATCCTGTACCTAACTAAAATTTGCAGTTCACATGCATTTATACATTTTATTGTTAAACCTTTAGCGGTGTGAAATAAAATAATTAGATACCTCGAAAGCAAATTATCGTCATTATATAAAATTTAAATGAAACCATTTCAATATTTTAGTCTTTTGACTTTTCAATTAAACGCTACGTTCTTTGGGTAAAAGTAGAATTTTAAAGTTATAATATATAATATACATTCAACTTAATTTTTTTCCATGAAAATTGTACAAAATTTTATTAATTTTGCAACTTATAAAGTTTTCATGCACAATGAAACCCACGAATTTCGAACTCGTTTAACATTGGTTACGTGGCGCTTTTGTTTACTTATAATTAGAAATTATAAATAATGGAACAGATATTAAGGCACAAACTCAAATCTGTGACTAAACCAAAGTCTGCACAATATCACATACAAAAATGGATATGTGCCTACCCGTATATATATATATATATATATATTTCTCCCCCTGGCGAGGGGGGTGGTGTTGCGTTTATAGTGAATTGATGCAGTAACAATTTTCGGTTAATTAATGTAAATAAAAGTTTTTAAAAGAAATTACAAAAATTATTGGTTGCTAAATTTTTAAATAGATGTTTTTGCTTTGTACATATTATTTTATAATTTTGTCTCGTAAAATTATATTCTGAGAGCATGTGTGAGGACACAGAGCGTAATTAGTGCGCATCATGATAGGTTTACGGCAGCTCATTTTGGTTCTTATAGAAGTGGCAAAAGAATTAAACTTCAATACTTTTGGACGCGAATAAAAATTGATATTCTCAAGTTTTTCAAAATTTGTACAGTTTGTAGGATGAAGTAAGTGCTTCGCACTTATTTAATCTATGACAACAAATTTAGTCTTTAGTAATTAGTTTTAGACTTACAATTTTAAGAACTAGGCGTGCTGGTAATAAGAAAATTTCATTTGTTAGGTTTAGTTCTTCACAAAATCAAACGTGTTTGATGGAAGTTTTAGTCAAATTTAAATTTAGATATAAGTTTTGGGTGTTAGTTTTTAGATATTTATCCCCTGCGAAAAATCCTTTTAGCGAGGGGGTGGTGTTGCATTTATATTGCATTGACGCAGTAACACTTTTCAGTTAATTAATGTAAATAAAGGTTTTGAAAGGAAATTACGAAAATTATTGGTTAATAAATTTTTAAATAAACGTTTTCGGTTTTTACATACTATTTCATAATTTTTTTTGTAAAGATATGTTTTGAGAGCACGTGTGAGGACACATGTTTGATAAGAGACGGCCACGAGGTGCGGTCGAGGCTTTTTTGCGGAGACGTCAGACGAAAGCGTTCGTCTGATTTTGTTAAAGGTTTAATTGCTAGTTATATTGCAATTACTTGTTTTCTTGTGCGAATAAGTACTGAATTCATTTGCAAATGTGCGACTTTAAGTTTTATAAAAAATGCTTTTGTGGTAGGCCACGCTAATATGCGAGATATATTCAAATTTGATATCTAGTTTAATCCTAGATAATCACATATTTTTTTGGTGCACATCGCCATAAAATGCTACTTCTTTTGTTTAAGGCAGTAGCCGATTTAATTTAATTGTTATTAAACATATTTTTTTGGAAGGTGCAAGCTTTTGGAACAATTTTATATTATAATTTTTTGAATGGCAAATAGTAAAATTTATAATTACATGCATTGTAAATTCAGTCACGATTATTTGAATATTTTCGACAATTTTAAATGGTAAATTCTACACAGCTGACAATTAAATTCAGGAATGGCGATAATTTCATCTATGGTGAGGAAATCTGCATCTTTGCCAGTTTATCATGCCATGAGGTATCTTAAACGTCTTCAGAGCACCAACTGTGTTCTGCAGGCTAATACCGCCGCTGATGTTGCAAGACATGCCTAATTCTTCATCCCGTAAATGAATTCTGTCTTTAATAAGCTTTTATTACCTATAAATGGAGTTTTACAGTTATAAAGTGTTGACTTATTTAAGTATAAATGTAATTGTGCATAATAATACTGTTTTACATAAGTAACTAATCATTATACCCGGTTTATTTTGTACAAATGGAAGAGGAATACGTGTAATAACGTTTTGTAAGTATTTTATGACTATTTATATATGTGCAACGTATAATTTATAAAACCTAAATATTTATTGTTAATTCCGTAAATGGAAATTCCATATTGATATTTAATTGTTTAATTTTCTAAATCTCTATTTTACGTCTATTATAGGATCATATCAGTATTAGTATGTTGTGTAATAATCTTTGTCAAAATTTATTTATTCCTTTATAAAGTTTATTTCTTCCAAGGTTTACCTTTTTAATTTAATTTATTTTGAACATTACCTGGCCACCAATTTTCAGATCGTCAATTTTATACGCCAAGCTGTTAAGGAATCATCTATTTAAACAATATGTATGCGCTCAACACCTCTGCAGGTGTTACACAAAGGAAAGGTTGTTATTTCCTGGTGAACCCAAGTAATTTTGCTAGCTCTAACGATGAGGTGAGAAATTTGGGATTGATGAGTGAGATTGATAAAGTTGAGCGCGAACACGTCGTTTAAACAGATACTTCCTTATCAATTTGGCGTGTAAAACTGACGATATGAAAGTTTGTGACCAGGTAATATTCAAAATAAATTAAATTAGAAATATAAACTTTGGAAGAAACAAACTTTATAAAAGATTAAATAAGTTTGACAAAGATCATTACATAACATACTGATTCTGATATGACCCTATAATGGACATAAAATAAATATCAATACGGAATTTCAATTTATGAAGTTAACAATAAATATTTAGCTTTATATATTGTACGTTGCACATAAATAAATAGTCATAAAATACTTACAAAACGTTACTAAACATATTCCTCTTCCTTTTGTACAAAGAAATCGGGTATAATGATTAGTTATTTATCTAAAACAGAATTATTATGCACAAATACATTTATACCTAAATAAGTCAACGCTTTATAACTGTAAAATTTCATTTATAGTTAAACGTAATTTATCGCAGACAGGATTCATTTACGGGATGAAGGCTTCGGCATGTCTTGCAACATCAGCAGCGGTATTAGCCTGCAGAACACAACTGGTACTCTGAAGACATTGGAGATACCTCATGGCATGAAAAACTGGCGGAAATGCAGATTTATTCACCGTAGCTAAAATTATCGCCGTCGCTGAATTTAATTGCCAGCTGTGCAGAATTTCTCATTTAAAGTTGACGAAAATATCCAAATAATTGTGACTGAATTTACAGTGCACATAATTAGAAAATTTACAATTTGCGGTCCAAAAAAAGTAACACTAAATTGTTCCAAAAGCTTGCATCTTCAAAAAAAAATATGTTTAGTAACAGTTTAATTAAATCGGCTACTGCCTTAAACAAAAGAAGTATCATTTTCTGGCGATGTACACCAAAAAAATATGTGATTATCTAGGATTAAACGAGATATCAAATTAGACAAATCTCGCATACTCCCGTGGCACTACCACAAAAACGTTTTTCAGAAAACTTAAACTCGCACATTTGCAACTAAATTCACTACTGATTCTCACAAAAAAAACAGGTAATTGCAATATAACTAGCAATCAATTTTTTTAACAAAATCACAAACCCCCTTTAATTTGGCGTCTCTGCCAAAAGCCTCAACAGCAGTCACGACCGTCTCTAATCGCAATGTATCCTCAGATATTCTCTCAAAATGTTACTTTATGAGACAAAATTATAAAATAGTATGTACAAACCGAAAACATTTATTTAAAAATTTAGTAACCAATAATTTGCGTAATTTCTTTTCAAAACTTTTATTTACATTAATTACCTAAAAATTGTTAATGCATCAATGTAATATAAATGCAACCGTGCGTAACCATAACCATTGCATGTGAATAGCGTAACATTTTGCTTGTAGTAAGAATTAAAATTAATAATATTAATTTATTCTTATGTCCTTCATCTGAGCACCCTCTATTAACGCATATTTTTTGATTTCCCATGAATGTCCGATATAAATGTATTTTACTGTATCTATTTTACTGAAATTAATAATTGCAGTTACCAATTTTTTAGGATACCAACGGCGATCGTTCATGTAAATTATCGCTGCAGTTATTGTTTGGGCATGGTATGTCGTTACTTTGCAATTAAAAGTTATCAATAAAAATTTCAATCGTAAAACTAGTCAAATGGATATATCATTGATACTAAACTTTGAATTTCTAAGGTATCCCTAGATTTGTAAACGCTTATGTTCAGACACTATTTTACTTTCGATTATCGATATTATAAATATTTATCGCTTTTTAAGTAAAAGTCAAACTAAATCTCCAACAACGGTAATTTTTATTTATTCAAAAAAATCCAACGCTACTCAGTAATAAGCAACGATTCGCTTTTAAATAGTATAAAATTTATAAATGCAAAATAAAGATTACAAATTAAATTGTTAACATACAGACAGATTTTAATGGGATATAATATATTTCTGTTAAACCGTTGCTCGATAAACTGAACAACATTGACAACTGTTCTTCAAATTTCAATTACTTGCTTCTGTTAAAGTTTATTGAAGTGGAAATCCAATACATATATTTTGTTCTTATTACTTTCCAAGTTAATCCGACATACTCGCTTGCAAAGTACGGTTAACTTCATTTAATTTCCTCATATCAATACTTTTTAAAGACTACTTTTCAAAAGGTTGCCTAATTTGGTGATAAAATTGTCAAAAGATAATCCACAATACAAATATTTCAGTTTTTAACACCTTTAAATTATTTATTTCGAGTTCTATAATTAACCGGTAGTTCCAATAATGGCAGCAGGAATTTATTCTCATAATTAGGTTGTTAGGTGCTGGTTATATATAGATTATTTTTGTACTGATATATAAAAATTTGGTTTAGTAATGCGCATAAATAGCACTATGAAATTATTAATAACCTTTGACACGCCAAACGTAGGTACCTGTTATTTAACTTGAAAGAATGAAATGTAAATATTAGATGGTATTATTAATCGCAGCAACTTCTAAAATATGGAGCAATAATGTTTAATAAGCAATTATATAAAAATCTCTCAAATTAAGTAAATATTAAAATTCTTTGGAAACTAAATCTTATAAACACCAAACTGAAAATTAATAAATTATTTATTTACTAATTAATAGCTGTTAACATGTTTATCTTGTTATAACTTTCAATATAACTGGAGGTATCACCATTTTGAAAATATTTTAGTTAAATAAGGTTAATCATTTTTGGTCATTCAAAATATCAATCTTTAAAAACTTATATCCAATAAAGGATACTAATTAATCACAATGTATATCACATTCAAAATGTGTAAATTGATTGATATTTTAATAACATTAAACTAAAATGTAAATGAACGGCCTGAAATGTTTAACTTAGCCAGTAAGTATTATTTAAGCCGTAAATAAATTGTAAGTATTTTAAAGGTGTCTGAATACTGCGTTGTTATATGATATTAGGTAATGTTCTCATGCTTTTATTGTTAACAAGCAAATAAATAACTCATTATTTTGAAAGGCGTGAGTTCCTTAAACGCGCGTATATGAAATGTTCCTTGGCTCATGTACGCCGATGTCGTTTTAAACTCGAGTTTTAATTTTATGATACCAGCGTGGTAGAAGAGACTGAATTGAATGAGACGAAAGCGTTTCTTAATAGCAAACTTAAGTAAATAAATAATTCATCATTTTGAAGTGACCTGATCATGAGCTAAAAATTCCATGTAATTTTAATAAGAATCTTATTATGATGATTATCAACATAACCTAGAAGCTAATAAATATTTTTTATCTTTCTTTCTATTCTTCGCGCTCAGAATTTATTATACATTATTTTGTTATTCCTCATAAGTGACTTATTTACTGGTTTTGCCCTGTAACTAAATATAAGCTTGTTATAGAATGCTTCTTTCTGATTGAATTCATTCCCTTCCACTTTCCTAATTTCACAAAAGAAAAACTCAAGCTTAAAACACTAGAATACGTAAACTAAGAAATATGTACTCTTCAACCGAATGCTGGGAAAGAGGCGACAAAGACGGAAAAACCAAATATTTTTGGACGTAGGCCCTTTTATTGACTCTGCTAGCAATTCGTGTTCATTCCGTTGTACAGAGTGGCGTATGAAAAACTGTCTCCATTCAGCTTTGCAATCTATTAACGTGACCGATTTGAGTCTAACAACCTGACTGGTTTAAGCAGTGCATGAGCGTAGTAACTGAACTTTACTGTCCCCGCGACTTTCAGTTTAGTCTATGTGTGTCTCTCAGCAATTATGTGCTCTATTGAGCAACATGTGTTTCTGGTTGAGTAATATGTGCGGCCATATTCATTTAAAGCTATTTGTGAAGGCTTTCATCAAAAGTATCTTTTAACGGTGATGTTCCAGTAAAGCCAACAGTCCAGGATTTAGTTAAAAAGTGGCGTTTAGATGGATCTGTTGCCAATGGAAAGAAGAATAGGAATGCAACTGTACGAACACCAGAAGTTGTGGCAGACATAGCTCCACGAATTGAAAGGAGACCCTACTAGTCAACAGGACGTCTATCACTGCAATGTAGAAATTCTCGCCGGTCGTGTTAATGAGTGTTGTTTAAGATATAACAGAAGTGGATAAGAGTAAGAGTATATGTTACTGTGATTGGTTGCCAGCGAATGATTCTAAAGGATATGTTGATCCGACGAGGATTGGTTCCCATCTTTCGGGTTAAATAAACATACGACAATGGACCGTTCACAGTTCTCACAAGTTCAAGCAGAAGCCGTTAAAAATTGATGTATGAGGCGCTGTTTTTGGGACAAGCATAATCGGTCCAATATTGTTCAATAATACTGTCAATGCTGATGTTTACTTGCAACTATGCAATTAATTTTCTCTTCAATTGACTCAACAAGAACTTACCTTGAACTGCTTTCAGTAAGTTGGCGAGTAGAGATAGATAGGGAGTTCTGTAACCTCATTTTTACTCCTCTGACCTTGAAACCGGTTTTAATGACCCCCCGCGGCATAATTGATTTTTAATGACCC